>OX393554.1:81249791-81487291 GCA_947650365.1 Chamaelirium japonicum
GAAATCTAGTAGCATGTTGATTATAATTTTCACCACATAAAAGTCAAATTATCTAGAAAGTATAGAAATATCATACCCATAAACTGCATCAGAAAATAAAAAAATGAAAAAACTGGAAAAAAAATCAGAAAACCCCCTAAATTTGAGTTTAGATTTATTTCAACTCAATTTTTAGTTAATTCAACTCAATTTGAAAAACCCCTAAATTATTATCAACTCATCATAAGAATGAGTTAATTCAACACAATTTGAGTTAATTCTACTCACTTTTGAGTTAATTCAACTCAATTTTGAAAAAAAAAAACAAATTCTTATAAACACATCATAAGAATTTGAGTTAATGCAACTCAATTTTGAGTTAATTCAAGTCTGTTTTGAAAACCCCCTAAATTCTTATAAACCAATCATAAGAATATGAGTTAATTAAACTCAATTTTGAGTTTATTCAACTCAATTCGAGTTAATGTAACTCAATTTTGAGTTAATTCAAGTCAATTTAGTAAACCCCCCAATTTCTTATGAACTCATCATAAGAACTTAAGTTAATTCAACTCAATTTTGAGTTAATTCAACTCAATTATGAAAAACCCTCAAATTCTTATGAACCCATCATAAGAATTTGAGCTACTTAAACTTAATTTTGGGCTTATTCAACTCAATTAAGTTAATGCAACTAAATTTTGAGTTAATTCAACTCAATTTTGAAAAACCTCCAAATTTTACGAACCCGTCATAAGAATTTGAGTTAATTCAACTCAATTTTCAGTTAATTCGGCTGAATTTTAAGTTAATTCAACTCAATTTTGAAAAAAACCCAAATTCTTATGAACCCATCATAAGAATTTGAGCTACTTAAACTTAATTTTGGGCTTATTCAACTCAATTAAGTTAATGCAACTAAATTTTGAGTTAATTCAACTCAATTTTGAAAAACCTCCAAATTTTACGAACCCGTCATAAGAATTTGAGTTAATTCAACTCAATTTTCAGTTAATTCGGCTGAATTTTAAGTTAATTCAACTCAATTTTGAAAAAACCCCAATTTCTTATGAACCCATCATAAGAATTTGAGTTAATTTAACTTAATTTTGAGCTTATTCAACTCAATTTGATTTAATGCAACTTAATTTTGAGTTAATTTATCTCAATTTTGGAAAAACCCCAAATCGGATCAAGTGAAAAACTGCCGAGGCGCCAGGCGGTTCAAGGCGTCGCCTAGAGAAAACTGTCTGCCTAGGGAGTCGCCTAGGCACCTAGGGGTCCAAAACGACTAGGCGGCGCTTTGACTACAGAGATCTTAGGTGAGTCCATATCATGTTGTACTTCTTGATTCTATCATGACGTATTAATGATAAAAATGAAGTTCAACAAAGCCTCCTTGTTCCAGAATTGAAACCATCTATGTTGCTTACGTTCAATGTTGTCAAGTGCGATGTGCAATTGCACAACTCAGACTGAGCAGATTGTATATACGGTCGCATATGCAATTGTGTGATCGAACATCCCAATTGTGCCAATTGGACTTAAACCTTAACTTAATTTTTACTTATTATAACTATTAAACCTAATTAGGATTTTGGACTACGAAAGAAAAATAAACTTCATTAAACTTTATAAACGTTTTAGAATGTACATAAATTAAAATAAAAAGCTTTACAATATAGGAACGTCAACTCCCAATGGCCATAGCTAGTGTAGTTCTTTCGCCCAGATCCTAATGTTGCTTTTAGATTTATGAAAAAGACGTCTTTTAATATGACCCTTCTTCGGTATATCATGCGCCTCTTCAATATATCGCGTGCCTCCGATGTCTGTATCATTCATCGTTTCTTAATTGCATCTATCTGCTAGTACTTTTCATAAAGTTTTCTTTTCGCGGCATCTAACTTTGCTTGAAGAGACGATTCTTCAAAATTATTCACATTCTGCTGAGTCAGAGGAAGAGCTTCACTTCTTGTTGAGTAGGAGGGGGCTTCACTTTCTGCTAAATAAGAGGGCGGGCTTCACTTTATGTTGAGTAAAAAGGAGGGCCTTGTTTTGGACACTCTCATCGGCGCCATCGCTACCCTTCTTATCATCTGGTCGAATGACTGGCTCGAGCAGTTTTCTTTGGAGAGCGTGACAGGCATATATCTTCTTGATAATTAGATTTAGCATGCTCAGATTTTTTTAGCAGTCGGATGCGGCTACTAGGATGGCACACTCGATCACTTCGATGATGTAGGAGTTATAGCAACGAAAGAACTATCTATAGTAATTAAGCATTCTAGATGAACTTGCCATGTCAACGACAACTAAGAGATGAAAATAAGAGGGGGGTAGTGTGGAGGGGAAGAGGATGATTCATGAAGTGTAAGTGGGAGGGCATTTATAAGATAAAATTGGGGTTCCTATGCGATCGCACAAGTACTTATGCGATTGTATAACTCCAATAGTCTGATTTTTACTATTGGACTTGTCCCTATGCAACCAAACAACTCCAACGTTAAAAAATTAGACCTTTGGAGTTGTTCGGCTGCACAAGTCATGTGTGGTTGTATGTGTGCTTCCTCACATGTACGGAGTCTGCATAGCAAATTTCTATGAGGGACTTTCGCATATGCGACCGCACATGACAACACTGTACTTCCATTTCTAGTCTTCAAAGTACATGTCCCATTTTCAAACCCTCACTCAACCATACAAATATACACTGTTAATGTATATATAGATGGGTCGGGTTTACTGTACAGTCGGGTCGGATCGTATAGTGATACATGTACATATATTGGGCTTGAGTCCCTCAATGGAATGCATTCTATTCCTCTCCAAACCCTAGCCGTCATCTCCTAACATGGTATCAGAGCTCTAGGGTTTCTCGCGCGACGACGGTGACGACGGCACCAACCTCCGGCTTCTTCTTCACCCCGGCAGCACCCCGGCTTCTCCTTCCCCCCGGCAGCACCTCTGCCCACTCCAGCCCCCTTCCTCAGCCACGACAGCCCCCTCCGCCCCCCTCCCTCTGCCCCGACAGCCACCCTCCGCCCCCCTTTCCTCTGCCCCGACAGCCCCGACAGCTCCGACAGCCCCTCCGCCCCTCTCATCTGCCCCGACAGCCCCCTCCGCCCCCTTCCTATGCCCCGCCAGCCCCACCCGCCCCCTCCCTCTGCCCCGCCAGCAACACCCGCCCCCTCCCTCTGCCCCGACAGCCCCTCCGCCCCCCTCATCTGCCCCGACAGCCCCCTCCGCCCCCTTCCTCTGCCCCGCCAGCCCCACCCGCCCCCTCCCTCTGCCCCGACAGCCTTCTCCGCCCCCTTTCTCTGCCCCGACAGCCCCCTCCGACCCTTCCTCTGCCCCGTCAGCCCCCTCCGACCCGACGTCCCCATCACCCGCACACCTACTCCCGGTTCCCCTCTCCTTTGAGCCTCCTCCATGGCTTCTCCTGCCGTGCCGTCCGTCGTTGCGATCTCTCCACCGCTGAAGGCGGTCGCCTTTCAGCTGGCATCGGCCAGCGATTGGCCTGATTGGTCACTCATCGTCGAGGCTGCGCTCTCCAGTCGTGATCTGTGGGGTCACATCACCGGCGATGATCCTCCTCCAGCTGACTACTCTGGTTCCTCCTCTGTCACCAGCAGTGCCGCGTCTTCTGCTGCGACTGCTACCACGGCGACCACGGTTGCTGCTCTTACGTGGCACCGCCACGATCAGGCCATCAGGGCGTACCTTCTGAACTCTGTTGCTCGTCCGCTCCTTTCTCCCATCGGCCGCCTTCCTACAGCGCGCGCGATGTGGGAGTATCTCCGAGACCGATTTCTCCCGCGCGGTGGTGCACGCCGGCATCAGCTCATCTGTGACTCGCAGTCTGCCCGTCAGGGGGAGCGCACTATTCAGGACTTCTTCAGTCAGATGAGTGCCTATTGGCATGAGCTAGACTCACTGATCCCGGAGCGGTGTGCCTGCCCCCGCTCCCGGGATTTCCAGCGCTACCTCGATGAGGGCCACCTGCACCAGTTCCTGGCAGCGCTTCGGCCGGACTTTGCTCTCATAGCTGCCCAGCTCCTGCACCGTGAGCCACTCCCTCAGCTAGAGGATGCTCTACTAGCCTTGGTCGACGAGGAGACCCGCCTTCAGACTCAGGGCGCTCGTCCTCCTCCACTTGCTCCTAGCTCCGACACTGTCCTAGCAGCCGGGTTCTCCGATGAGGCTGTCTTCTGTCACTACTGCAAGGAGCCCGGCCACATGAAGCGCGACTGCCCTACACGTCCTCCACGCAACTCCCGCTGGGGTCCGGATGAGAGAGCTCCACGCTGGGCTTCGACTTCCCGCGACGATCGACGCGGCGGTCGAGGTGGACGGAGTCGTGGACGTGGTTCATCTTCCTTCCGCCACTTTGGTGGTACAGCGGCTACTGTAGAGGCCTCGACGCTTCCCACTGCTACTACAGCACCTTCTCAGCCTGAGCCGGACCGTCTTCAGCGCCTCGAGGAGCTCCTTCTTCGCCACCTAGCCTCCACCGGCTCTGCGACTGCGCACGGCTTGTCTGCCACCTCTGATACCATGTTAGGAGATGACGGCTAGGGTTTGGAGAGGAATAGAATGCATTCCATTGAGGGACTCAAGCCCAATATATGTACATGTATCACTATACGATCCGACCCGACTGTACAGTAAACCCGACCCATGGGTTTACTGTACAGTCGGGTCGGATCGTATAGTGATACATGTACATATATTGGGCTTGAGTCCCTCAATGGAATGCATTCTATTCCTCTCTGTTTGTACGGGTTGTAGACTGGCAAAGCATCTAGCTCTTCCTTTTTCTGCTAGTACTTCCCAGTCTGATGTTTTATTTGATTTAGTCCATTCGGACATTTGGGGTCCTGCTCCTATTGCATCTCTATCGGGTTACATGTATTATGTGTGCTTTATCGATGACTATTCTAGGTGCACCTGGGTTTATCTTATGCGTCATCGATCTGAAGTACCTCACATCTTTAGGAGATTCACCACTATGATACACACTCAGTTTGGTCGGCGCATCAAGACCTTTCGGTCTGATTGTGCCAAGGAGTATCTCTCTTCTGAGATGCGTGAGATTCTTCAGTCTCACGACACTCTTCACCAGCAGTCATGTCCCCACACCCATGAGCAGAACGGCGTTGCCGAACGCAAGCATCGTCATGTTCTTGAGACTGCACGAGCCTTGCTTCTCTCTGCGTCTGTTCCTCACTCTTACTGGGCTGAAGCTGTCATGACTCATGACGACTGTCCACATCATCAATATCACTCCGTCGTCTGCTCTGTCCGGTGCCACCCCATACGAGCGCCTTCACTCCAGCCCACCTGACTACTCTCTTCTTCGCACGTTTGGCTGCACGTGCATCGTTCTTCGTCCTCCCCATGAGCGCACCAAACTCTCTGCGAGGTCTGTTAGGTGTGTTCACTTGGGGCTCAGTCAGGAGCACAAGGGGTATCGGTGCTACGATCCCTTGGCTCGTCGGATCCGTGTCTCCCGTCACGTCTCCTTTGTTGAGGATGTCCCGTACTTTTCACCTGAGTCTCGGGATCTTTCCTTGCCTCCTGCGTCATCCTCCTCGCCTTCCTCACATCTCCACATCCCTGTTCTACCCCCGCTTTCTGTTGTCACATCCACGCCTACTCCGTCTTCATCTTCCCCGCCACCTCCACTGCCACCATCACCACCCCCTCCGTCTTCCTCGACACCTCCACCACCACCTGTTACTCGTGTTTATGTTCGTCGGTCTGCAGCTCCTCCTCCAGAGTCGGCTCACACTGGTACTCCCTCGCCTGATGCTGCTGCCCCCTCCTCCCCGGTCGTGGATCCTGCTCCTGTTCGGCGCTACCCAGCGCGCGAACATCACCATCCTGATAGATATGACTACTCTCCTGACAGGTTTGGCTACTCTGCTTTTCCCTCTGACTCTCCTGACTCTTCTGGCTACTCTGCCAGTGTCTCCTATTCACCCTCCTTTCAGGCTTTTCTTACTGCTATCCACACCCATCGGGAGCCCCAATCGTACCGTGAGGCAGCGTTACATCCAGAGTGGCGGCAGGCCATGTCAGTTGAGCTTGAGGCTTTTCAGCGGACCCAGACCTGGGAGTTGGTGCCTTGTCCCTCCGGGGTGGTGCCTGTTAGCTGCAAGTGGATATTCAAGGTCAAGACTCGACCTGACGGATCCATTGAGCGGCACAAGGCTCGCCTCGTTGCTCGTGGCTTCTCCCAGGAGTATGGGATTGACTACGAGGAGACGTTTGCTCCAGTTGCTCGGATGACTACTGTGCGCACCCTCTTAGCTGTGGCAGCTGCTCGAGGGTGGCCTCTCCATTAGATGGATGTCACCAATGCGTTTCTCCACGGTGATCTCTCCGAGGAAGTCTACATGGCTCCTCCTCCGGGCATTTCAGTTCCTCCAGGGAACGTGTGTCGTTTGCGCCGAGCCATCTATGGGCTCAAGCAGGCCCCTCGTGCCTGGTTTGAGCGATTTCGCAGTGCAGTTCTGGCCGCCGGGTTTGTTGAGCGTCACTCCGACTATGCCTTGTTCACTCGCTCCTCCAGTCAGGGCATTGCAGTTCTTCTCCTCTATGTGGATGATATGATCATCACTGGGGATGACAGTGCCACCATCGCCTCTCTCCAGCGGCACCTCCAGAGTCAGTTTGAGATGAAAGATCTGGGCTCTCTTCGCTACTTTTTGGGCCTTGAGATTGCCCGGTCAGCTCGTGGTCTGTTGGTCTCCCAGCAGAAGTACATCTCCGACATCCTTGCTGATGCTGCTCTTACTGACACACGCACTGCTGATACACCCATGGAGCTCAATTTGAAGCTTCTCGCTACAGATGGTGAGCCGCTCCAGGATGTCTCCCGCTACCAGAGGCTGGTTGGGATGCTCGTCTATCTCACTATGACCCGGCCAGACATTGCCCATGCTGTTGGCATTGTCAGTCAGTTTGTTCAGGCTCCACGGTCAGTACACTACGCAGCTGTTCTTCGGATTATCCGCTACCTCCGGGGCACCATCACCCGTTCACTACTGTTTCCCTCCACCTCTCTGTTGGTGCTGCGTGCCTACTCCGATGCAGATTGGGCAGGAGATGCAGCCACTCGTCGCTCTACTACAGGATACTGTGTGTTTCTGGGTGATTCACTGATTTCGTGGCGCAGCAAGAAGCAGGAGTCTGTTGCTCGCTCCAGCACCGAAGCCGAATACAGGGCTATGGCTTCCACCACCGCTGAGATTGTCTGGCTTCGCCGCCTTCTGCTCGACTTGGGAGTGGTGATATCCGGGCCCACCCCTCTCTTCTGTGACAACCGGAGTGCTATTCAGATTGCTAGCAACCCGGTCTTCCATGAGCGAACAAAACATATTGAAGTTGATTGTCATTATGTTCGCCAGGCGTTTCTCGACCACACCATCTCCCTGCCTTTCATTTCCTCATCGGAGCAGACTGCTAATTTTCTGACGAAGCCCCTGACGACTGCTCGCTTCCGGCATTTTCTAGGCAAACTCTCAGTTCATGATCCACCGTGAGTTTGAGGGGGAGTGTTAATGTACATATAGATGGGTCGGGTTTACTGTACAGTCGGGTCGGATCGTATAGTGATACATGTACATATATTGGGCTTGAGTCCCTCAATGGAATGCATTCTATTCCTCTCCAAACCCTAGCCGTCATCTCCTAACATACACATTAGAAGGAAAGAATTTAATTTGATGATAACTTGAGCACCATTTCATATCAATTTTTCTACGATTATGACTCTTAATGGTTCCGAAACTACACAAAGCTCATCATGGTGGGCCTTGTTTAGGCCTACTTGGGCACACAGTCTTCGAGCTTGGGGTTGGGTCAGTGCCCAGTGATTTCAAGTATGGTGTGGGCATCCTTAAGCATAATTTGAACTTGGCCCAAAGGTTGACTAAATCCATGTACGATAAATATAATAAACTATAGAATATCGTTAAAATTTATGACATGTGAATAAGTCCGAGCTATTCAATTGAATGAAATGAATGGTGCCAATTGGACCCAACCCCTAAATTTAATCTTTACCCAAACAACCTCAATCTCTAGGCCGACTTCCACCGTAGTCTGCCAAGTCTCTATTGATCTTGAGTTTGTCATCCACACCTAAAGACCCTTATGGCCTTATCCTCATTATCAGTTTTCATTCAAAGCTCATACTGGTTAGGGTCCATGCCAATTACTAATGAACAACACTAGCCAATCCTTCCTATCCATTCGCCCATTGATATGTTGGCATCCCACTACCCAAAATCAGTCAGTCTCCCCCAAGTTCTCGTTGTTCAATTGAAAACAACCCTAAGCCTGCTCTCTCTCTCTCTCTCTCTCTCTCTCTCTCTCTCTCTCTCTCTCTTCAAACCTACTATTGCCTATGAAGCACGGGTACTCCAAACAGATACCGTACCAGTACCGGGTACGGGTACGGGTACAACATAATCCGTACCCGGTACGGCAAACAGCCTTCGGTACGGCTCCGGTACGGCAGACAGTCATCGGTACGGCTCCGGTACGGCAGACAGTCTTTGGAGGGTGCCGATTTACTTGAAATTGCAAATCTATCACTTGATTAGCCTGACTTGGAGGTCGTGCTATTCGGAGATGATGATGACAATGAACTTTGCTCTGCATTTTGTTTTGTATTGCTACTTTGCTTGGTTTGGTTCTAATGTAATGGACCGTATCGTCGTATAGCTCATGCTTAAAAATTACTATACATGAGATTACAATGTATTTCTCGCATGAATGCATTACCATATCGTCGTATGGCTCACATCGAATAATCTTGTTTTTATGGTTTTGGAACTTTGAAGCTAGAGCTTTAATGATGAAGAAATTATGGTTGCATTTGGATCTTATTCATATCTATAACGATATTATACTAAAAGTACATACATGTATATGTATATATATATATATATATATATATATATATATATACCTCGCCGTACCCGTACCCAAGTTTTTTAAGATTTTGCCGTATCAGCGTACCCGTATCGTACCCGTACACATACCCGTACCAGTACCCGTGCTTCATAGACTATTGCATGCCCAACACATCATTTAAACCTACATCTTTGCTACTTGACTACAGTCTACTTCCAATGCATCCCCGTCGCCAGATCAATATCCAAACATTTTTCTTTCCACCAAGCCTCAGGTACTCTAACATCATTCTGCATCCCATCCCCTAGTCCTTTATTGCTTCCATCCCGAAAATATCTCTATTAGTTGGTAAAAAAGAGCTTATACTTGAGCTTGGGTCAAACCCAAAATGTTTAATCCTGGCTCGTGTCGGAACCAAACCATGGCTAATTCGAGAAGGGGCTGGACTATCGATAGCCAAACCCTATCCATGCCCGTTGACAACCTTGTCTTCAATTCAAGGTTACATCGTGCTTTCATATAGCTCCTTCTCAGCATAAAATTCAGAAATCAATTGGATGCCACTTCCTTTAAAGTGAAGTGGATTTGGATGCCACTTTCGACATCATTGATCATGCACAATGATCATCATCTAATGTGTGTTCTTGATTCTGTTTTCTTTCATCCATCTCATGATGAAACCATTTGGTATATTCTTTTCTTCAGCCTTTCCAATAAAACCTGGGCTTCAATCCATGTAAGTGATGAAACTTAACTTTTGGGCAAGCGCCTGAAGCTAGATTAAAAGAAATAACCATGTAAATATTTTAAAACACGTCAACGCTATATCAGGATTCAGTCCAATAAAACTTTTTCATTGAAATAAACATGAAAGCTCTATAAAAATAAAATAAAGTACATATATTTGATGCATGTTTAAACAATATATAGATTCAACAAGTAGTGTAAGTTAAAAATAAGATCACGGACATGCAAGCAAGGTAAACATATAGATACAGACCCCAGAAAGTTTAATAAATATACCATCAGAAAATTAGCAGTTCGTAGTTGTTTGTGAAACATAATGAGGTTATATCCGGTTTGTTACAAATTACCAGATGCAAAGGATCTGTCAACGGCCTAGAATCAAATACATGCATATCTGCAAATGGAAAACCAAAGAAAAGTGTGAAGTTTAATACCCAGTAAAATAGGATAAGAGTTGGTTAACAGTGAAAATAACGAACATACAATTCTAAGGATACACCGGCATTATAATGTTAACCAAAAGAGCACAGAAGAATGTAAGCTTAAACTTTAGTGGAAATTGAAGATAAACAAAAAGTGTTCTCCTTTTCATCTTATAATTGACAATATGCCGCAACAGAAGCACTTCCTAATTCCTTTGCAACATAATACCAAGCCTGTCTGTCTTAGAAACCCCCATTCAAACAACAATCATTTCAGGAAGCTTCTTCACCTGTTAATACTTAGTGCACGACCATGTTAAGTCTTGCACATTTTTTTTTTTAGCTCTACTAATCATTTCCATAGGAGCAGTGGAGATACTTTACATGTATGCCTATCCCTCCATAAATATTCCTTCGCGAAGTAATAAATGCTTTTGAAGCTTCTTCACGTGCTAATTTTATGAAACAATACATCTTAGTAGACAACCATGAAATGTCTTGCACAAATATTTTCTTAGCTCTACGTATCATCTCAATAGGGAGCAGTGGAGTCCCAACTACATTATGCTTTCATAAACATTCCACCCCCAAATACCCTTGAATACCTTATTCCTCCAAACCTGCAAAGCCACCTTAAAGCCAACTTCTGTTCTTTGAGATAGACAATACTAATGCTGTCACTTCTTTTACATGTCTGCATGCTTTCCCAACAAATTCTACAATGTGGTCTATAACAAAATAATCTAAGTCAGTTCAAATTTCTTTTATCATGAAAAACAAATTCTCGTGTTTGTACCTGTCATTAAAACCCTTTTCTTTCCACTTGACCCCAGTCGTCAAACACTTGACATGGTCATCAGCTTCATGTGCTACTAACAAGTCAATTTCCATTTACCCAAAAAAAATATGCCAATTTCCCAAAAGCCTCACCTCCGGAGAAATAAAATTTGATGACTATAGTCATACTTCCCCAAATGAAGACAATAGAAAAGAAAAGCAAAAGGACAGCAAAGGGACAAAACAATAGTATAGTAGTAGAATCATGAGAACTTGGCAGGAGTTACTATTGCAAGCAAGAGTTCTAGAACAATAAAGGGAGGTTAAAAGTCTCCAACAACTAATTTAAATCTGTAGTCTCCAGCAGGTCCGTGGAAAGAAATCCTTATGTACACACCCACTACCAAAGTTTAGAAGTAAGAATTTCCTTATAAATACAGGGCCTTCACAACAAGAAATCATTCTGTGCAACTTAGACCACAGATTAATAACCTTAAGATATGTGGCAGAAAGATGTTCAGGTTCATATATCAGAACCACTAAATTGAATAATCAGTTATAGTCTTATAGATTATCCTTTCATCTTCATGCCTCATATGTGAGGATGTAGTCCTTGACAGCTAGCCACACAGAAGCATGCACGTTTTAGAGGAAAACTTTCCTCAATCATATAAGCAGAAGTTCAAGCAATAAGAGATCTCTAAAGAGATGCAATTTAAAATTTCAGTATTAAATCCTCAAATGTCCTCTATAATGACAAGCTTAGGCAGAATGATATACTCAGAAGATGTCAGTTCCTTAAGTTCATCCTCCATAGAATCTCTCCTTAGCTTTGAAACCTAAGACCATCAGCAACATCCAATTCAGACAAGCTTGTGAGAAGCCATTTGGCATAAAGAGGTGAAGATCGATCCCGGAGGGATTATGGAGAACCAATGTCAAGCCAAAAGAGAATAAGTTTACATTATCAATCCAAACTCGGAATTTAAACACTAGTGTTGAGGGTACCCTTTAGATTCTGGAGATGTTATATTATGCCCTCAAAAACCATAACTATAAAGATAAATCATGTTCTTTAACACAGCGAACTGCAGACTGGAGCCAATCACGCATGTTGGACAGCTATAACTGGTAGTAAGAGTTCGCAATGTCCTAAAAGGCCATAACGATAAGGTATTCTCATATATTGACTAAATCTACAGTTCCAACAACCAAGACAGCAGCCATGACTCACACATGTTATGCGAAACAAGTGTGAAATGAAAAGAAATAAACAAAATTTGTATCAACTGTAGATAGAAGTAGTGAAAATTTTACCTTCTTCTTCAAGTAAATTAGCCTCATCTGCATCACTTAACTCCCTATGTATAGTCTGAATAGCAGATATCTCATGGGTTGCCTCCTCTGCTAAAGAAATCAACAAATATAATGTAACTAATTTTGAAGGCGTGAGGGCCCAGAACACCTAAAAATGGATCTTCTTGACTAATCATTTGCTTATAAACAATGATATATAAAAAAAGGTTTAAGATACCAAAGGAATCAAGCTTTGTTGAATTAAAATGTATTTTCTAAGAGCAAGAGATAGCTTGAAATCAATTTTATATGTATAAATGGAAGATGCTTAAGTCCATTACTTGCATATTACATTGATTTGGTATTCACTTCATCAAAGGTACTTACTGTCTATTCAAGTTAAGGATAACCAAACTTTCAAAGCAAACCAACAGATGCATAATAAACTTAGATCAAGGAAAACTACATTATAGAAGCAAATATATAAACTCAGATCGCTTTCGATCTATTAAGCTTTTTAAAAGCATGCGTACATGTGTATGTGTGGTTTCAGTGTATGTGGTGATATAAAGCTATGATACAGATCTTGCAGGTATCAATTAAGAGTGGTCTCAAGCTCCTAGGTAACCATTTTGCAGTAATTTATAAAAATCATCTCAATTTTTCTTCATTCTTAGATAAACTTCCAGAGTGGAAAGAAGAAATATCAATTTATACAAGCAAGATACCCTTTGGGACCTCTCCATCACCAAAACCTCAACTTAGTAGCTTCTGCAGACCAACACAAGATTCCCAAACAGTTTTGAGCTCGTGAGACTTCAAGTGGTAAAGTAATGATGTCACTTATCTTACAGAGACAAGAAACCAATTATGTGTTGAAGATTTCACTTGAGCAAGAAAGATAAGACAGATAAGAGAATATATAGAGCGTTGATAAGAGTTAAAAGGAGCTAAAATAAACAAAAACAAAACTAATAAAAGTGATTTGAAGGTGTTTGGGGTGATGCCAATTCCCATCAGAGCTAAAACCTAGTTGCAGTTACCAAAGTCGCACCGAAATGAGTATGTACAGGCAGGAGATGCATTGTATACAGTCTACATGCAAACAATATATGTCATGAATTAAAGTGTTGGTCATATCGTCTGTATCGTATCCCATCAACTAGCCGACAAGATATAAGAATTATTATTATCCTCCTGTGCCGGCATGTATTACCAAACTAATAATATATCTGCACTAATCTCCTTTTTCTGCCAATCTTTTCAGTTGTTTTTTATTTTTAACTATTTTTTGACCAATGAGGTATTCATCTAGTTTGGATTTGAGTCATTTGACTCAGTTGAATTCCTCAAAGTATGAGTAATGACATGTAGTTAGTGCATTGCCAATCAATCACATGATTTAGAGAAAGACCATAAGCCAAAACACAAAAAACATGTCCCAGGAAAAATACCTGACGTTATTTCTGGAAAACTTCCAACTTCAAGAAGCCTCACCATGGCTGCCATTCTCCCAGGCCCAAGTGCACATACCATTGAGAAAGAGAAACCTACATTTTATAAACTAACATAATGATATAAGTAATAGCAAGCAAAGGCAATCAAAATTGTGCGCCAATGCAGTGTCTCATTTGTCCAGACCAAAAGCAGTTGTCTTTAGGAAAAAAGATTCTACTCCAAAAAACCCTCCATTACTCTTCCCAAAATAACACACACACACACACACAAGGAGAAGTTCCTCTCCTACACATTTTGCCTATTCGAAATTCCGTTAAAAACTCATAGAAATTTAAAAGAGAGGCAAGGTGGTGAATTGGTGATTTGGATTCCTATTTTATGGATGATCATTACACTTCAAGTGGGTTATTCTATTCCACTTTATTTCTAGCTGCTAGTTTTTAGAAGTTGAATATTGGTGGTACTGGTAGGTCGTATGAGTGAGGGTACAGAAGGACGGGGTTCTCCATCAAGTGTAAAACAGATTATTGGAGAATTAATATAGATTCCAGCATCTGCTGAAGTTTTCCTGGAAAAGCGTGGTCTTGGCTTTCTAGTTCTCTTCCAAACTTCTCATGTGTTATTGGCGATTCCATGTGTTGATTGCTGAAGTTCTCAGATCTCATCAGTATCATGCATTCATGCTTGATAGCATAACGGTGATTCTTTTCACTCTATTGAGAAGGTCCTGAATAAATCAATAGAGGCATTCAAGACGTGTGATGGTCAATAAGAGTGGCTAGCGAAGCCCTTCAGACTTTTAAATACTCTAAGTACATTCATGTGAAGGTAGACCAAGTTATTAAGGTCATATATTAGTTCTTTCTTGTAGCCTACTTTAATGAAAACATTCTACTGTATAGCAAAAAAAAGAAGGAACATCTAAAGCATCTTAGGCAGATCATGGTGGTTTATATCGAGAGAATACCTCTATGTAACCTAAAACTGTTCGTTTTTGAGCAAGCATATGGCCTTTTTGGGAAAAATTGTATTACCTGGAGGGCTAAAGGAGAATCCGGACAAGATTCAACCTATAATGGATTGGCCAACAATGAAGGCTATCATTGATATCCGAAGCTTTGTTTTATAGGTGTTTCATCAGAAGGTTCGTACTATTATGAGTCATATCACAGAGGCTTTTAAAGACTTCACTTTTCAGTGGACCCTAGCAACAGAGCAAGGATAAGTGAGGCTAAATTTGCACATAGAAGCCCAAGAACTTGCATTACCAGATTTGTTCAAGCTTTTCGATATTGAATCAGACATTCGCAAGTGGGGATTAGTGGACTTCTAAGTCAAGAAGGACGACCGGTGGCCTTCTTTAACAAAGAACTTAACGACACCAATAGGAGGTACTCCGTTTATGATCCAGCGTGCTATGTGAATTAGAGAATAGTTTTTCATTGGAAGCACAATATTTTCCATCATGAGTTTGTTATCTTCTCCGATTGTAAGCTCTCAAGTATCTACACTCCCAGAAAAACCGTCGTTGTCACAACTATGTAAAGTGGAGTTCTTTCCTTCACAGTTATACTCCTCAGTCGTCACTAAACCATAAGGCTGGAGGATGAACAAAGTTGCAGATGCATCAAACCCCAGATCCTTATTGCTTACATTCATGACAAGTATGTTATGGGATACAATGATATTAAGCCATTGTCGGATGATTCTTATTTTGGTTGTATTGTGAAAGACCTACAAGGTGCGTGACATGCGCCGCTTTGATCATCCACTACTTTCTCATTACATAATGGTTTCTTGTCTAAAAGAGCACTATTGTGCATAGCGGAGTCTTCTTTCAGGCACCATATTCTTAGAGAATTACACGAAGGAGGGCTTGGTGGACACTTTATGAGAGAAAGATGTCTGCTATGGTGACAAAGCATCACTATTGGCCACATGTAGGCTGTAGCAGGGGGATGTGGACAGCCTGGTCAAAAGATGTAGTGTAGGTATGTTTACAAAGGGAAAAACTCAAAACTATAAGATTGTAGAAACCGTATCATGTACCTGACATTCCGTGTGTTCACATTAGCATATACTTCGTTTTCAGGCTGCCACGTTACACGTATTGCACAAGGATAAGATTTCTTTTTTTGTTGTTGTGGACAGTTACTAAAATAGCTCACTTTATTCCATTTGAAGGACGGTGGATGTTTTACGTATTGCTCAAATATATTTCAAGGAAATATGCATTATGCATCTATCTCCTATGAAGATGTAAAATCCATGGGCAACTTTTGGAAGACTCAGTTGAAGTAGCTTGGCATAAAGTTGAACTACGCAACTTATTACATCCTCGATTCAATAGCCAAACATAGGTAACAAGTCGATGTTTGGAAGGAGAACATATGAAACAAAGGGATGTGATGCTACCGCACACGGAGTTTGCTTACAATAATTGTTAATGGTATAACCAAGAGGACCCCTTTTGAAGTGGCTCATGGCCATAAACCCTGACAGATTGTTCATCTCATTCTAACACCCCAAGGTTCAAGAACCAACGAAGATGAAGATGCACACGCAAATCATACCCAAAAAATTACAAGAGGTTTGGAGAGCTTTACAATCAAGCAATACAAGTACAAAGTTATAGCAAGCGAGCAAACGAAGGTAGAGAATTGTCTCAAGGTGATCAGGTAATGGTTCATGTAATAAAAGAACATTATCTTAGAGAAATCTATCACTAACTGAAAGCAAATAAATTTGGCCATTGCAAAATCTTGATAAAAATCAAAAGTGATGCTAATGTAGATGACTTCCCGATTATTTGAATATCATTCCAATCTTTAAATATTGTTGATATATTGAGTACCACGGTTTCCACGGCGAGTCAGAAGATGGTGATCTAGGGCTGCAACTTGGACGAGTTGAACTCAACCAATCCCGAGCCCAAACCAACTCTGGGCCGGGTTTGGGAATTGGGATCATTTTATTGAAGAATTCGTTGGATCCAGGTTGGAAAAAGTCAACCCAAACTAAATTTGGGTTGGGCTTGGACCAAGGGGTCTAGCAACCCAAACCCAAATTGAGTATAATATGCCACCTTATAAGACCTAAGAATCTTATTCCTATACACGCATGAATCATACTTCCAATCCAAAGAAAACTATCAGACAATGGAGGTAAGAGACTTATTGGTAAGGATTAAGTATAACTAGGTTTTTTCCGTGATATTCTGCTCTTGAAAATAAAAAACTTTGGGCAAGTAATAAAATAAGCATTATTTGAACCCGTACAACCCGACCCAACCAACAAACTTGTGCCAACCCGAGCTTGGAAATTTCTTCTAGGGTTGGGCTCGGGTTGGACAATGTGGGTTGAACATCTTCGGTTGGGGTTGGGTAGACCTCAAACCTGACCCAACCTGCCCGAGTTGCAACCCTACGGTGATCAAGAGGATCGCAATGAACGAATCCTCGCAACCAGAGAGCTTACCAAATATATTTTTATATGAGTGATGAAATCATGTGTCCCTCTTGTCGGAGGGGGACATTTAGAGTTTTTTCATTTGTTTATTTGATTTTGTTGGACCTAAGTCTGATAATGTTTAAATATGTAAAAAATGGGACAACGATATATAAAGCAAAAGTCTGCCTTAGTCAACAATTCTTGGGATATATGCCACAAATTTAGGAGGCTTTACAACCACTGTATACAAAGGGTGGTTCCCGATTAATTAGGAAACTGGGAGGTGGTGGGACTCCTTTCAGGTAGGATAAGGAGTCCAATATCTCCCTCTCACATGAACAATACTAGAGAGATGAGGCCATAATTCCTCTCTTATTTTTTATCTTTTACATATATTAACTATAAAATTTTACACACGTCTACTTTACAATAATTAATGTATCGACTCTAGGAGCATCACTTCACATGTATCCATTTAATTACTATCATAATCATTGTTGTTTTCACTTTTGTTGTGTGAGCAAGAGAAAAAAAAAAGATTTAGGCATAAATTGCCTAAAAGTGCGAGTTTAATTTGGGTTGGGTTTGGGTTTGGGTTTGGGTTTGGGCTTGGGCTTCATAAAAAACTTTCGGGTGGATTCGGGCTAGGTCCAAAATTTTAATTACGGCCTGGTCGGGTTTGGGTACACACTCACAAGTTCAGGCCGGGCCCAAGCTTGGGATGACCAGGCCCAAACCCGGCCCATTTAAAGCCCTAGCCATCCTCTTTCCTTCTTAATTAATGCCCACCAAATTACATCGCATGATATTCTATCATGAGCTTTCTCAAGGCGATAAAAACCATATAAAGATTCTATTTCTACTTTCTAAATCTAATATTAGTTTACTCAATGAGAAAATAGCCTTCATTGTTGACCTTTCTATCATAAATCCGCATTAATTATCTATAATCCATATCATCTTTCTTAATCTTTATTCCAAAATGAAGGAGCCATAGGTACCTGGACTATAGTACATAGCATATAAGGGCCAAATGCAATGTTCAGAAGATCGTAGTATGCTTTTCAGATATGTCCCACCTTCCTCTTCTGTTCTGGAAGATAAACTATTCACATAGCCGTTTGAATGTGATTATATTACTCTTAAGATAAAATTCTTAAAAGACATCGATATGCCATTTTGATTAGCCTCCAAACAATATCACTCATTTATCATATTTACAATATCCTTCGACTTACAAAAAAAATTACTTCAATTATTTTCATTCTTGTCATTGATTATAATGTAGTGCATTACACTACTCATAAACTTTGTATAATTCATGGTTCTGGTGAAACGTTCATGACTTTTTATACTAAAAATATTAAAGAAATTATGAACTATTAGATGATTGATGATGCTTCTATATTTTAATGTTGATGCCGCTCTCACACCTACTGTTCCACACTACTCCATACCTCAAGAATTCTTACCTGAGTGGCAAACTCATGACACCATAGAGTCCACAAACTAACTTTGAGGTGGTACCGCTTTCAAACTAACACAATTATACAGTTTCACTAACTATACCTGAACTACTCTGCATATATTTTTACAAACCGTATCTACGTCACTTGGTTGCCTAAGGGAAAGCGCCACTAGATCCCTTGAGCCTGAAACTTCAAGCAATATGACCAATGACCAATCGATTCTTAAAGATTGCTGTGTCTGTGTTTGCCCTAATCTCTTCCATTCAGAAGCCATTTACAAGCAAGAACCGTAAATTCTAGAAAATCACTGTTAGCAGTGTCTCTCGATCACCGATCATTCAATTTGACAAGAAAGAGATCGCATCGAATCACATTTCCTACACATAAACGATGAAATGAATGTCACCTGCGAGAACTGGTCGGAGGAGACGGAGGCGGCTCTCGCCTGAGATTACAGAACCGGCGGTGCTTCGACTACGGCTTCTACCGCTTCCACCGCTGGTTCTTTCCCCGCCGCCTCACATGCTGCCCCTCGTTCCGGTCTCGAGTTCCCGGGAGCAGCTCTGGATCAGACCCGCGAACCTCCTCCGCGCCTTCCCAATCTCAGTTGGGGGGAATGAGAGGAAGAAAGTACGATGTCGTTCTTGCCACCTCATTTCTTTTAGGTGGTGTTATTTGCACCCAACCGACCGATAAATGCCCCAAATTGATACTGGAACCCATAGATAGGAGCACCATTTTGATAAGCGGCGCCAGATACTTTCTACTCTGCTCCTTCTTAACACCTCCCTCCTTTGGGAATGTGGCTTAAAGCAAACCTATATAGACCACATGAAGAGTCCAAGGTTCGTACACGAAAGAACAATAGAAGGCAGAGCAAAGAATGAGCGAAAAGAGCCGTAGGAGGCATATTTCACCCGGGTGAATCCAACTGCTGGTAGAATCCTCAAGCTCACAGGAATTTCGCTCGGGTGCCCAAAGATTTCGCCCGGACAAATCCGGTTTTTTGCACACGGTTTTGGCTACGGGTTGCTTGGGTTTCCTTTGTGGTAAGTTGGATACGAACTTGGAGTTAGAAGTAGGAGATTCTACCTCAAACCTAGCTCGTCGAAAAGCCTTTTCTAGGGTTGAGGGATTGGTAGAGTCAAACAAACTTGTAATTTTATTTCTTCTTGTTTTGTTTTGAGTTTTTAGCCTGTGGTTTTTGAAACCACATGTTTGTTAGCCCTCTACAAAATTGTTAGCAGCATCGGGAAGGGTTTCTTCTTGTTCTTTGGGAAATGAACGGGTTGCGGGACCTCTTCTTCTTGTTCTTTGGGAAATGAACGGGTTGCGAGACCTCTTCTTCTTGGTGTGTAATATTTTGTGAGGGTGTTGTGTGAGGGATTGGTAGAGGCTAACAAACATGTGCTCTTGTTTTCCCATACTAGTGAATCAATTAGTCATTGCCGCATGTATCTTGTGTGTTGATTCTGTGTGAGTTGATTGCTTGCACTTGGTTCAATCTTCTTCTCGATAGTAATCGTATATCGGTAATGATTGTTCACACCTCGAGGTTCTCTCTGTTGCGCGAACCTCATATCGGATCCCCAACAATTGGCTATCAGAGCTTCTTGTTGGCAATTTCTGAGGCACCAAGTCAAAGGCGAAGAAATCGGAGATGACGGCTCATGTGTCGAACATGAAGTTCGAGATCAAGAAATTCAATGGCTGGATCAACTTTGGCTTGTGGTAAATACAAGTCAAAGATGTATTGATATAGGTAGGGTTGCACAAAGCTTTGAAAGGTATCTAGCAGGACAAGTTATTAGATGATAAGTGGGTGGAGTTTGATTTGAAGGCGGCGAGTGCGATTTGGATATGTCTCGCGAAGGGCATTTTGGTGAGGGAGAAATCTGAGAGCATGTACATGACCCGGTCACTCACGAACCGGTTGTACCTGAAGCAAAAGATCTTCGATCTGGATAGTAGAAAGTATAGGGATAGCGAAGCATGTCTCGATCTTCAATTAACTAATGACGGAGCTGCTTAATATTGGTGAATACATAAAGGAGGAGGGCAAGGAGCTACTTCTTCTCGAATCACTACTACAGTCCTATAAGCATATGAAGATCACGATGCTCTACGATAAGGATTTCATCAATTTGGAGGATGTCGCGGGCATGCTTCTCTCAAACTAGCTTCAGATGAGGAGGACAAGTGCTGCGAGTGTTGACAATCAAGCCAAGGCTTTGGCGATGCATGGGGAGATAAAGAAGAAGAAGCATGCAAGCAAAGATCTTGCTAGAAGTGCGGTCGGGGCACTACATGTCAAAGTGCAAGTGAAAAAGTAGAGCAAAACCATATTGCTCAGGGTCATCCAGAGGCAAGAAAGTTGCTGAGGGTGACAGATCCATAGGTTATGCCGTTTTCAAGGGATTCGATGATGGAAAGTACCTGGTGGATACCACTAATACTATATCAGGTTAGGAGTGGATAATCGATCACAAGGGCATGGTTCAGTGAGTATACGGAGTGCAATGGTGGCAGGTTGACTGTTGGCAATAACTCCAATGTGCCGATAAGGGGAGTCGGGGATATTCTATAACAACCCAATATGTATGAGGATTTTATTTAATGATTTATAATTAGTAAACTACCCTTTTTGGTCATCTGCTTGTATTCATTGGTCTTTATCGAAAAGCTTTGATTTTTTTGAAAATCTATTTGACAAGTATTGTCATCGTATGTTTTAGTTTTTCGAGTTTTTCTGAGGTCTACACATGGGCTACTCACACGTGTTCTAGCGAGATTTGGTTCGTTAGTTATCACACCTTCCGATGAACGACGTGTTGGTTTTTTTTCCTGTGAATTATTGTTTTACACATTTTTAAAATGTGTTAAAATTAATGTCATTGAGTGCGTCTCATCGTTAGCTTTCCAACGAGTATTTTTGCAGAATTTTTTTTATAAAATAATAGAGAGTTATGATTTTATGAAGTTTGGTAGTGTTGATGGTGACTGCAGATCCGAATCCGATATTCCCCAACTTGAGGGGAATGACTCATATCCGAATTCACTCGATATTGAATTTGGATCCGACCTGAACACTTAGTTATATCTGGGACTTGTATTCTTAGAGTATTCATTTTATTTTAATCAGTCGGCCAATGTGAACTACCACTCTCTACATGATTTGTATTCATCAAACCTCCTCTATGTAGTCTAGATCACAACCCACTTGTATTGAGTCATTCCCATCATTGACCAGTTTTTTTTTTTTCATAAGCCCACAAAGGGTTGTCCAACCATAACTCATCTCTATAGCACGCAACGGATCTCATATGGGTCATTTCGACGCTCCTTAAAGTTCTCTATTATAACCCTATTAGTGCCCTATCCCTTTACATCTTTTCCTTTGCCCGATTCTATAAAACACTCATGTAGCTCTATATGAACAGAGAACCAATAATCAGCCATACACCCTTCCCTCTTATTTGTAACCCAAACCCTAATTCTCTAATTTTTTTTACTACTCTCTCTCTCTCTCTCTCTGTGTGTGTGTGTGTGTGTGTGTGTGTGTGTGTGTGTGTGTGTGTGTGTGTGTGTGTGTGTGTGTGTGTGTGCACATGGGCCTTCCTCTACCTGGTCGTACGACTCTTTTCTCAGCCTCCCCTTATGGTATGTATTTTTTTTCCTCCCTCTTTTTTCGTTGATCTCTCACTTCGTCTCTCTATTTTCTTTCTCCCTAAAGAATTTGTCTTCTAGATTTTTCTTTTTATTTCTCTCTCTATAAATCCCTCTCTTTAATTTTAATTTCTATTTAAGTTATAATATAAATCTAAAATTTGAAATTTTTGGGTGTGCTTCCATGTATTAGGAATCGGTTCGGATTCACAAGTCGTAAGCCATCAACCCTAATCTAGCACCGTGGTGGGATTGATCTTTTCATACCAGGTGACATGATTCGATCTTATAATAGTTTTATTTTGTGGGTTTCATTGTGGAATTTCATATGCTATACATTAGATATGATAGAGGTAAGGAAACAAATAAATATGCATGGTTTGCTCTCGAGTTTCGGCACATTGTTCTAGTTGGAAATCATCTATTGTTCTAGCATTGTTTATATATTACTCTTGTCATGATCTCGGTAGAAAAATGATTAAATTATGGTTTTGTTAAATAGATCAATATTATCTTATTTAAGTTTTGTAAATTTTTCGACCCAAGTGGGTTGGTGTAAAACATTGAAGGCTAACGCTGTGGGGAACTGTGGACCCTCACACAATGGGTAGCGAAGGGTGTTGACAACCCCTTGATATGCATATTAAATCACTTAATAATTTTAAAAACCTAATCTAAACACAGCAAGGGGTTGATCAATATCCTGGGGTTCATATCATGTTCTCCCGAAGCGAGAGACGTTCTGGCATACCTTAGGGTATGTACAGTGGTCATGTGGAAAAAAAGAATGATGGAAGGAAAAAAAACAAGATAGGCAATAAAAGTTCCTCCATAAAAGACGGGAAAAACCTAGTTTGGCCAAATAGGGATCTGTACTTTGTAACTATGTATTGTGTGGCTTCTCCCCCTTTATCCATGTTGGTTGGCGGGTTCCTCGCCTCTTCGTTAGGGGAACAACACCAACAGGTCCACAAAATTTTAAAATAAAGAAAGTAAATTAAAGCTAATCTGGTTTTAACACTGCTTATTATTATAGAACTATATTTAATTTGAATCATCCGTTTGTTATGTTTGATTCCATTCATCGTTATATCGTTATTATTTTTTTAAGTTAAAATGCATCTTTTCATAGAATTATTAATACCTTCTTATTTCAGATACTAGTCAGTCATGCACCATTTTTTACGCCTCTGTGGTATTTGAGGCGCAGGTGCTTTCCGGGAGTAGATTTGGTGGCGTTCCGTTGGTCGGGTAGCTTCGTTGTTGTGCACTCTAAGTAGAGAGTTTTCTTTTCTACAGTTCGATTTCTCTCTTTTGTCTCTTAGTTGGACTTGTTCAGATGCTCTGATGTCAGGAACGTTATGAACCTTCTGTTATTTGGTTTAATAAAATGGTTTATCTATTTCTTAGTTTACTTCTCTCTATGGTCTTTGTAATTATAAAAAAAAAAATCACCCAAATACCCTATGTTTTGGATTATCTTATTAAATTAAGTTGATTCGAAATACGGGACGTTACATATTCAACTTGAGATGTCTGACGGGTGAGTACAAACATACAAAGATATCCGTCATGTTGCAGGGTGACAAGGAAATCTAGTTTCTCTTTCCATGTTAGATTTTCCTGGGTGTAAGTTAATCGGTAGAGTTGGAGTTGTGGAGGTTTGGGACGGAGCGTCCATGATCATGAAGAGACTTTGTGTGAAAGTCTATATAGAGTAGCTAAGAAAGCGGTGGCACATGCACCATGTTCGGGAAAGAACAAGGGTGCAGATCAAGCACACTCAATGACGAGGATGATCGAAAGTGGTTTTCAATGATCAAGTCTAATAACTTGGGCAATCACCAGGCTCGGTGATTGGGGTCACAAATATTAAAATCAACTGATTGCTTAAATACACAACTGATTGTGAAATCCCCAATAGTAGATCCAAAACATTGTAGCAGATATGATGATTTCACTATAGCAACCAAATTGATACTCTACTACCCAAATTGATACTCCAAAATCATTGTAGCAGCTACAGTTTTGGAGCACCAATTTGGTTTAGTAAACTATCAATTTTGTTGCCACAGTGATTTCATAGTAGTAGTTACAATGATCTAACTATAGCAATCACGATTTGCTCACGTTATTGCTTTAGTTTGGTGTTATATGTTCGGGCAGTTGCTGTTATGTTAAGGCAAAATTATGTATGCATTGGGGGAACTTAGTGTTAGGTCCCTGACATTAGATAGATTCGATAAAAAGAACAAACAATAAGATGGTTTTGCACCAGGTCCCTCTCAAAAAAGATTCATTTACAATAATCCCTTTGGTTGACTTTTTTCCTATTTAAAAGATAAAACTGTCCCTAACACTAAAATCACAAATATTACTTTTCACAGTAGCAAAGAGTAACAATTTGCAAGCGTTACTCTTTAGCTACAATACTTTGCAGTTGTTACTATTTGCTACAGTGATTTCACTGTAGCATTTTTTTTAAAGTGAGATTCTTTTTAAAAAATCTAAAATTTTGCTACAGTGAAATCACTATGGCAAAGAGTAACTATCTTTGCAGATTGTTACTCTTTGCCACAGTTATTTCATTGTAACAAAAAAAAACATATATTTTTTTCTACAGTGATTTCACTGTAGCAAAGAGTAACAATATGCCCAGATTGTTACTTTTTACATTGCTACAATGAAATATGATTTTTTACTGAATAATTACTCTATTTTTAATGAATTGTTACTCTTTTATATGATTTCATTGTACCCCTACATATAGGGGTTAAATTGATAATTTTCAAACTGAAGGACCTAAAGCTAAAGCATCTCTTTGTCTATCCTTATTGCTAAATACGATCCGTTTAAAGAACCTAACACCAATTTGACCTTGTTTTTTTTTTATAAATAAATCTAGACAGATGTAACCTCTAACAATATAAGGAAGAGAGGAACATGTGAGGGTATCCATAGTGACTATATCCCATGTTCCAGACTCAACAGGGAGTCGGATCATATGTCTCGTGAAAATTTATGGGTGTTATTATTTGAACCCACAAAATTACTAGGCCCCCCAGCTATTTTTTTATTTATTTATATCGGATGTATCCTCAAAGCCTCCCATGCCTATTGATTATAAGGGCACCGCCACCTCCTATGGTATTCTTATTGGTGTGTAGCCTACTGCAGTCACTTCCCCCTCCTCCTTCCTTCCCATACTCCTTTTCCCTACTTCCTTCTCCCTCCTCCATCATCTTCCTCGACGAAACCCTAATCCACATTGGACTTATGATGGTGGCTCCTTGAAGCTAGCAATGTTGGACGAAGCCACCGACACTGAGTGTTATAATAAGGAAGGAGGAGGAAGAAGGAGGAGGAGGAAGAGGAAAAAGAAGGAGGTGAAGGATGAGGAAAGAGGAGTGAAAAGAAGGAGGAAGAGGAAAGAGGAGGAAGAAGGAAGGAGGAAGAGAAGGAAAAGGAGAGGAGAGAGGACACAGTAGCGGACACAGCGGTTGAAGCTGAAGGGGTGAGGGAGAGAAGGAAAAGGAGGGGAGGCAGTTAGGGTAGAGTGATGGGAGGGGGAGGAGGAAATGGAGGGGAGGCGACAGCAACAAGCTTGAGTACAAAGCTGGAAAATTGGTGCCCCTTTAGTCACCTCAAACATGAAACTAGAAAAATCATAAACAAAACTGCTACCGAAAGCATGAAGAAAAAACAAAATTTTAAGTGTGTGTAGTGCCTATCGGAGACAATTTATTATTTTTTATAAGGACCATATTGCTTGGTTCATCACCTGTAGTTGTTTTTTTTTTTATGAACCGGCTAAGCGATCAGAGAACAGGGTGTTAAAGCATGGGCTCAAAGAGGTCTGGAGATCGAAATGGTGAAGGCATCATAAATGCTATTTATTAAATTCTATAATCCCGTGAACATAACATCAACTACTAAGATTCGATCTCGCAAACAAGGCACAACACAACATGCCCTGAGGGAGTCGAACATGCAAGGTACAATAAATCAATATATTTCACAAATCGCAAAATACATCGAAAAAATAAAACCTGATACAAAATCCTACCTACAGTCTTGAGCAGAATGGAAATATCAAAATATCGAGCGACTTCGCGAAATATCATGATATTTCTACGAAATATTTTCACCTCTACAAAATATCGTGATATCAGTACCAACACGAAGGGATTTTGTCAAAATTTTGCAAAAATTTTAAAAAATCTCGCAAATTTATTTCGAAATTGTGAAACTGACTGGTTATAAAAATAAGCTTGTGCCCTGCTTTTTAGATGCTTATTTACATATAATAACATTTAAGTAAACTTTATTTACTTTAAGTTATTATATGTAAATAAGTAAATACCCCCCATTTGATTTTAATAAAAATATCAAAAAAAATAAAAATCAAGAGAATAAAAAAGTATACTTTCAGTTTTAGTAAGAGAAAATAGTTTTTAGGATTTTTTATAAAATCCATATGGTGAGAAAATTGATTAAAGCAACTATTTTTTAGTTCAAAAAATTCTACAAGATGTAGAAGTACAAGTGCATCAAGAAAACCATGATCCATCTTATAAAACTTTGAATGTATAAAAACTTATTTATATAAAAACTCTTTTTTTCAAACTTAGTAAAAAAAATCAGTGTTTCACATTTTTAGCATAATTTTTGCACAATTTCAAACTTCCATAACTTTCTAGTTTTAAGTCCATTTTCAAAATCATTTGAAACATTAGTTTAAAAATCAACTAATCTTTATTTTGAAAATATTTTTATCTAAAAAAAAACGTATTTAAAAAATATATATCAAAACCGGATCAAACAAGATTACACAAGACTCACATACTCTATACATTGAATACATGTTATGTGAAGCTCTATACCCCTAGATAGGGTACAAATATTATTTGAGTGTTCCAAAATGTGTATTTATACTTGGTTTATCATTATCTAAAGTTTCACTAAAATATTTTGTCAAAAAATAAATACTTTTACTATTTCTACAAAATTGCAAAATTTCCACCGAAATAGAGATTTCGAACCTTGCGAATAGGGAACCTCTCCAATAAGGGAGAAACAACAACTAAGATAACGACAGCATCTCTCCACCGACTTTCTTCGCGTTTAGCAATTGGTTTTGGGCCATCCTGATCTAAGATCCGTATACCGACCCATACATAAGAAATAAGGCTTTTTTCACACGACCCACACACACACAGCCGAAGTGTAGCTGACACGGCCCACTTTGTCTTTCTCCCAAACACATCCGCATCCCCCACCCTTTAGCGCACTTAACCTGAGCCATGGTCACACGACGCCTCTCTCACACGTGAGGGGTTGTGAATAAATCGGATTAAACTACAGTGACCAACAAAGGAGGTTTGTTCCCGTATATTTCTCTCTACAACATTTTCTCTATGACATTTCCGCGATCGAACCCATCTTGATGGGATAAGACTTGGATGATGATGATGAAATTGGATTAATTATTATTTAAATGTTCAAATTGAGATGGCACTTATATGCAAATCACAGTTGCTCTTAGTGGGACCCAATAATGTGAAAATTGTAGCTTTGCAATGACCAATTCGAGTTCTTGTGTGGGGATTTTGGACGCACATTATCTTTTAGGGCAAATTACAAAAGCCTCCCCTCAACTATACACCTCATTTTCATATATTGATACCTCAACTTTAAAAAAAAAAAAAACATTTTGATCCCTGAACTATGCTCCATCTACATTTAGCCCCTCCGTCAACTTTTATTCCAAAATACCCTTATCCTAGTAAGCATAAATTAAACATTTTAAAACAATTTTGAGTATTATTGGAAATTAATAAGGGTATTTTTGGGATAAAAAGTTGACGGAGGGGAAAAATGCAGATGGAGCATAGTCTAGGGATCAAATTGTTCAAAAAAAAATTGAAGGACCAATATGAAATGAGGTGTATAGTTTAATGAATAAAATTTTAAAGGTTTTCTTCTTTTTTAGTTTTAGAGAGGTGTTGAATCTTTTTCAATTTTAGAGAAGGTGCTGACATTTCTTCTAAATTTCAGAACTTACTGCAGAAGGAAATAAGAAGGATTAAAACCATATAGATTCCATCGAATAGTACCAGATTTCGATTCCATCAAAACACAGTCCTGTTTGATTGATCAGAGAAGTGGGATTTCAAGAACAGAAGCCTAAATCTAAGAACCGAAACAGAGAATCAAACTGAATTCCAAATCCAACAACATCATTCGTCATCAAATTCACATATCAAGAAAGAGGAATTACCTACAGAACGCTGCCACCGGGATAGTCGTCGTGGTACAACTTCCGGCCAATTTCGAAGGCGACAAAGACGTCCACACACGCAAACATGATTTGATTGAACGTCAGCTCCCAAGACTGCCACCTACAGTACCTTACCGGCGTTGGCCTGAGAAGTCGAGATCCCATGATCTGGTAGGTCAGCTTCTTCAGACTCATCTCCAACTGGCCTGTGGTCTTGGCTGCTAGGTCCATCAAGTCCTCACCTTTGAACGGGAGATTCTTCAGATCTTTCTTGACGGCAGCCATGTGGCGACCGATGAATTGGAATTTGGAGTTGGAGAGGAAAGAAGAGAGAGAGCGACGCCGGATCATCAGCATAATCCAGCTGAAAGATAAGGCACCGATGATCGGAACAAAGCTGAAGAAGAACTATGGGCCCGGTGTCCGAGACATCAACCCGCTTCACGTCGACGTCGGCCACCGGCCGCTCCTCCAGGCGGCCGCGTTTGTTTTCTCGAAGCCTTTTCCCCTGGATTCTGGTTGCTTCCTTGATCCAGCCTTGCACTACTGCACCTGACGACGTTACCATCGTCAGGATCTCATGGCGGCAGTACTCAACGACGTAGGTCAGAGGTCACGGTCGGATGGTCACAGACATCGTCAGGGCAGAGGGAGAGAGAGAGAGAGAGAGAGAGGCGATTGGACGGAAACGATGTGACGGAGAGAGAGACAGAGGCTAGGCGAAGGGGTGAGAGAGATGTGGAAATGTGAGGAAAGCAGAAGGCAAGACGGGTTTTGTAACCGCAAGGTGGAATCATGATTACGAAATCCCCAAATTTGCAATGCCCTGTTTGCTGTTTTCTCTACTGTAGCATGATGGACCAACCATAACACGTCACATGTCCAACTTAAAGAGAATTGCCAGGTGCGTTATAGCTTGAACACGTGTCGTTCCATCATTGGTGAGTTGCTGACAATTATCTCCACTTTTACACTATTGTGCGCGGAAAATTCTATTGAGGTTGACACGATCGAGCCTCATCACCATTACAGCCGGTGGCAGTGAAGCCCATCAGATCAATTTGAAATTTGAACGAGTATGGATAAATTTTTATTGTCTGAATTCGAATTTAGACAAACACAATAAGCTGCATGACAAACTCAAACAAATCAAAAAAAAATTTACTCCAACAAGAGGAAGCTCTAGATCGGACATATCTAGTTGCAAAGTTTAGATCGAACATCTCTCTACACTTCAATGAACGGTCCGAATAAATCCGAGCAACCCGATAAACTTCCATGGTCCAAAATGAGCAGACCTCTACAAGTTCCTCAGGCAACTTTGACAATTTAGGCAAATGCTATATAACTTGGTCAAAACATGATCAAACCTCCAAACCTGACCATGTCCACGCCTAACCCAAAATAATACTTCGCTCAAACACCTAATGGAGCGCGTGGCTCCTCTGTCCGATGTGAACCATTGGATGAATATCAATAGTGATATTCAACCATTGAAAAGACATTCATGTGAGCCCCAGGTGAAATGAACGTCACTAGTGACCTATTACTCATTTGACTAGAGTAGGCTACGCCCGAACACTAAACAACCGAGTACAGACAGGATCTCCTCGCACGAATAGGTCGTACCCTTCAACTGCCACAATAAAGCCTTACCTATCTGCAATTAGTCGAGACATCTTGCTCCTCTTATGATAACAATACATCTCAAAGTCTTCTCCGTACATATAGTAGCACCAAATCTTGAGTGCAAACACTACCGCTACAAGCTCCAGGTCATGAGTCGAATAGTTCTGCTCATGGGGCTTCAACTGTCTCGACGTATAGGCAACCACCTTGCCTTCCTGCATCAGCACGCATCCAAGTCCAGACTCCCACTAACTAGCACCGTGAGTACAGGGGCAGTAGTGAGTCTCCGCTTCAACTCATGAAAGGACTGCTCATACTCATTTGACCACACAAACTTCACCTTCGGCCTTCTTCGTCGACTGAGTCAACGGCAACGCCAGCCTCGAGAAACCTTCTACTAATCTCTGGTAGTATCCTGCCAAGCTCAGGAAACTCCATATCTCAAAAACATTCATTGATTATTCCCAGGTTAGCATTGCCTCAATCTTTGCTGGATCCACTTAGATGCCTCCTTCTGAGACCACGTGCCCTAAGAATTTCACCTCCTTCATCCAGAACTTATATTTGCTGAGATTGGCATAGAGTTGGTGATCTCGCAACGTCTGTAAGGCAGTCCTTAGATACTCCGCATGCTCCTCCTCTGACTTCAAGAAGATCAGAACGTCGTCAACGAAGACTACGATGAACCAATCAAGATAAGGTCTAAAGACTCGATTCATCAAGTCCATGAAGGCTGCTGGGGCATTCGTCAGACCGAACGGCATAACTAGAAACTCATAGTGTCCGTATCGTGTCCGGAATGTTGTCTTCTGAATATCATCATCCTTCAATCTGAGCTGGTATCTCTAAGTGCCTCATAGTGCAAGCTATCTCCTTCTATCTCTTACACACTCTATGAGGAGAAGATGAGATTGAAAGAATTTTTTCTTCACACCTTAGGTCAAACCCAAGAGAGTGAGAGATGAAAACCCAAGTGAGAGGGGGAGGAAAAACAGAACACACAGACACCCAAGGAGAGGGGGAGCGGTCTTTCTCAAATAATCTGAGAGAGGCATGGTTTTTCTTGCCTAAAATTCATTGGAAACCATGCCCCCTCCCTCTCCCATGTCCGCTACCAACCGTTCCCCCCCCTCTCTCTCACTCTCTCTCTCTCATTAAATCTCAATATTAAATGTCCATTAATATATTGTTGCCATATTAGGTTTTGCAATTAAAGGGAATAGATTCAAATCTTTTTTAAATATGAATTAATTCCTTGATAATGGATTTGATGGCCATGCAAGTTATCCCTAATGATGGGGGGCGGCCACTAGGGCATGCAGGATATTTTTAAATGACTGAAATGCCCCTCATGCATCTAGTGGCCATTCACCTCATACGGGAGCATACATGGTTCATCTATGTGCACAATAAAATACCCTAACACTTAGGGCACCTCATCCGCACCTAATTAACATACCGTGGAGTGATGAATAGTATTTTTACTATTTACAGGGCATAATGAAGTCCAAATTTGGATTCAATAATGACTTTCATATGAGTAAGGATTGTTAGTTTGAGTTGGGAATCCTACTTTAAGTGAAAGTCTTAATAGTTATTTTGGTTTCATACTTTTTAATTCTCGTGCTTAATTATTTTTTCCGTTAAATTTTGAAGTGAGTCTTGTGGGTCTTATGTTAGCAGGGAAGTACTTGATGAGTCATAGTTTAGCATTATATTGAATTATGGAAGTTTCAACTCAATTAGGATTGAATTTTGGGTTAATTTAAGAGTATGTATATGCACTGCTAGGAGAATTATGAATTCAGTAACAAATAAAGAATAAAATTTTAAAGGTTTTCTTCTTTTTTAGTTTTAGAGAGGTGTTGAATCTTTTTCTTTTTTAGAGAAGGTGCTGACATTTCTTCTAAATTTCAGAATTTACTGTAGAAGAAATAAGAAGGATTAAAACCATATAGATTCCATCGAATAGTACCAAATTTCGATTCCATCAAAACACAGTCCTGTTTGATTAATTAGAGAAGTGGGATTTCAAGAACAGAAGCCTAAATCTAAGAACCGAAACAGAGAATCAAACTGAATTCCAAATCCAACAACATCATTCTTCATCAAATTCACATATCAAGAAAGAGGAATTACCTACAAAACGCTGCCACCGGGATAGTCGCCGTGGTACAACTTCCAGCCAATTTCGAATGCGACGAAGGCGTCCACACACGCAAACGCGATTTGATTGAACGTCAGCTCCCGTGACTGCCACCTACTTTACCTTACCGGTGTTGGCCTGAGAAGTCGAGATCCCATGATCTGGTAGGTCAACTTCTTCAGACTCATCTCCAACTGGCCCGTGGTCTTGGCTGCCAGGTCCATCAGGTCCTCACCTTTGAACGGAAGATTCTTCAGATCTTTCTTGACGGCAGCCATGTGGCGACCGATGAATCGGAATTCGGAGTTGGAGAGGAAAGAAGAGAAAGAGAGCGGCGCCGGATCATCAACATAATCCAGCTGAAAGATAAGACACCGACGACCGGAACAAAGTTGAAGAAGAACTATGGGCCCGGTGTCCTAGCCGTCAACCCGCTTGGTGTCGACGCCGGCCACCGACCGCTCCTCCACGCGGCCACGTTTGTTGTCTCGAAGCCTTTTCCCCTGGATTCTGGTTGCTTCCTTGATCCAGCCTTGCACTACTGCACCTGACGACGTTACCGTCGTTAGGGTCTCATGGCAGCAGTAGTCAACGACGTAGGTCGAAGGTGACGGTCGGATGGTCACAGACATCGTCAAGGCAGAGGGAGAGAGAGAGAGAGAGAGAGAGAGAGGCGATTGGATGGAAACGATGTGACGGAGAGAGAGATAGAGGCTAGGCGAAGGGGGGAGAGAGAGATGTGGAAATATGAGGAAAGCAGAAGGCAGGACGAGTTTTGTAACCGCAAGGTGGAATCTTGATTCCGAAATCCCCAAATTTGCAATGCCCTGTTTGCTGTTTTCTCTACTGTAGCATGATGGACCAACCATAACACGCCACATGTCCAACTTAAAGAGAATTGCCAGCTGCGTGCTAGCTTGAACACGTGTCATTCCATCATTGGTGAGTTGGTGGCAATTATCTCCACTTCTAAATTATTGTGCGCGGGAAATTCTATTGAGGTTAACACGATCGAGCCTCATCGCCATTACAGTCTGTGGCAGTGAAGCAAATCAGATCAATTTGAAATTTGAACAAGTATGGATAAATTTTTATTGTCTGAATTTGAATTTGGACAAACACAATAAGATCTTTGACAAACTCAAACAAATAAAAAAAAAAATTTACTCCAACAAGAGGAAGCTTTAGATCGGGCATATCTAGTTGCAAAGTTTGGATCGAATATCTCTCTACTCTTCAATGAACGGTCCAAATAAATCCGAGCAACCCGATAAACTCCCGTGGTCCAAAAGGAGCATACCCTCAACAAGTTCCTTAGGCAAGTTTGACAATTTGGGAAAATGCTATATAACATGATCCAAACATGATCTGATCTCCAAACCCGACCATGTCCACGCCTAACCCAAAATAATACTTCGCTCAAACACCTAATGGAGCGCATGGCTCCTCTGTCCGATGGGAACCATTGGATGAATATCAATAGTGATATTCAACCATTGAAAAGACATTCACGTGGGCCCCAGGTGAAATGAACGTCACTAGTGACCTATCACTCATTTCACTAGAGTAGGCTGCGCCTGAACACTAAACAACCGAGTACAGACAGGATCTCCTCGCACGAACAGGTCGTACCCTTCAACTGCCACAATAAAGCCCTACTTATCTGCAATTAGTCGAGACATCTCGCTACTCTTATGATAACAATACATCTCAAAGTCTTCTCCGTACATATAGTAGCACCAAATCTTGAGCGCAAACACTACTGCTACAAGCTCCAGGTCATGAGTCGAATAGTTCTGCTCATGGGGCTTCGACGCATAGGCAACCACCTTTCCCTCCTGCATCAGCATGTATCCAAGTCCAGACTCCCACTAACTGGCACCGTGAGTACAGGGGCAGTAGTGAGTCTCCGCTTCAACTCATGAAAGGACTGCTCGCACTCATTTGACCACACAAACTTCACCTTCGGCTTTCTTCGTCGACTGAGTCAACGGCAACGCCAGCCTCGAGAAACCTTCTACGAATCTCTAGTAGTATCCTGCCAAGCTCAGGAAACTCCATATCTCAAAAACATTCATTGATTATTCCCAGCTCAGCACTGCCTCAATCTTTGCTGGATCCACTTAGATGCCTCCTTCTGAGACCACGTGCCCTAAGAATTTCACCTCCCTCATCCAGAACTTATATTTGTTAAGCTTGGCATAGAGTTGGTGATCTCGCAACGTCTGTAAGGCAGTCCTTAGATACTCCGCATGCTCCTCCTCTAACTTCAAGAAGATCAGAACGTCGTCAAGGAAGACTACGATGAACCAATCAAGATAAGGTATGAAGACTCGATTCATCAAGTCCATGAAGGCTGCTGGGGCATTCGTCAGACCGAACTGCATCACTAGAAACTCATTGTGTTCGTATTGTGTCCGGAATATTGTCTTCTGAATATCATCATCCTTCAGTCTGAGCTTGTATCTCTAAGTGCCTCATAGTGCAAGCTATCTCCTTCTATCTCTTACACACTCTATGAGGAGAAGATGAGATTGAGAGAATTTTTTCTTCACACCTTAGGTCAAACCCAAGAGAGTGAGAGATGAAAACCCAAGTGAGAGGGAGAGGCAAAACCGAACACACAGACACCCAGGGAGAGGGGGAGCGGTCTTTCTCAGATAATCTGAAAGAGGCATGGTTTTTCTTGCCTAAAATTCATTGGAAACCATGCCCCCTCCCTCTCCCATGTCCGCTACCAACCGTTCCCCTCTCTCTCTCTCTCATTAAATCTCAATATTAAATGTCCATTAATATATTGTTGCCATATTAGGTTTTGCAATTATAGGGAATAGATTCAAATCTTTTTTAAATATGAATTAATTCCTTGATAATGGATTTGATGGCCATGCAAGTTATCCCTAATGATGGGGGGCGGCCTCTAGGGCTTGCAGAACATTTTTAAATGACTGAAATGCCACTCATGCCTCTAGTGGCCATTCACCTCGTACGGGAGCATACATGGTTCATCTCTGTGCATAATAAAGTACCCTAACACTTAGGGCACCTCATCCGCACCTAAATAACATATCGTGGAGTGAAGAAAAGTATTTTTACTATTTACCGGGCATAATGAAGTCCAAATTTGGATTCAATAATGACTTTCATATGAGTAATGATTGTTAGTTTGAGTTGGGAATCCTACTTTAAGTGAAAGTCTTAATAGTTATTTTGGTTTCATATTTTTTAATTCTCGTGCTTAATTAATTTTTTCGTCAAATTTTGAAGTGAGTCTTGTGGGTCTTATGTTAGCAGGGAAGTACTTGATGAGTCATAGTTTAGCATTATATTGAATTAGGGAAGTTTCAACTAAATTATCATTGAAGTTTGGGTTAATTTAAGAGTCTGTATATGCACTGGTAGGAGAATTATGAATTCAGTTACAAATAATGAATAAAATTTTAAATGTTTTCTTCTTTTTTAGTTTTAGTGAGGTGTTGAATCTTTTTCTTTTTTAGAGAAGGTGCTGACATTTCTTCTAAATTTCAGAACTTACTGCAGAAGGAAATAAGAATGATTAAAACCCTATAGATTCCATTGAATAGTACCAGATTTCGATTCCATCAAAACACAGTCCTGTTTGATTGATCAGAGAAGTGGGATTTCAAGAACAGAAGCCTAAATTTAAGAACCGAAACAGAGAATCAAACTGAATTCCAAATCCAACAACATCATTCTTCATCAAATTCACATATCAAGAAAGAGGAATTACCTACAGAACGCTGCCACCGGGATAGTCGCCGGGGTACAACTTTCGGCCAATTTCGAAGGCGACGAAGGTGTCCACACACTCAAACGCGATTTGATTGAACGTCAGCTCCCGTGACTGGCACCTACTGTACCTTACCGGCGTTGGCCTGAGAAGTCGAGATCCCATGATCTGGTAGGTCAGCTTCTTCTGACTCATCTCCAACTGGCCCGTGGTCTTGGCTGCCAGGTCCATCAGGTCCTCACATTTGAACGGGAGATTCTTCACATCTTTCTTGACGACAGCAATGTGGCGACCGATGAATCAGAATTCAGAGTTGGAGAGGAAAGAAGAGAGAGAGAGCGGCGCCGGATCATCAATATAATCCAGCTGAAAGATAAGGCACCGATGACCGGAACAAAGCTGAATAAGAACTATGGGCCCGGTGTCTGAGACGTCAACCCGCTTCACGTCGATGCCGGCCACCGGCCGCTCCTCTAGGCGGCCGCGTTTGTTGTCTCGAAGCCTTTTCCCCTGGATTTTGGTTGCTTCCTTGATCCAGACTTTCACTACTGCACCTGACAACGTTACCGTCGTCAGGATCTCATGGCGGCAGTACTCAACGACGTAGGTCAGAGGTGACGATCGGATGGTCACAGACATCGTCAGGGCAGAGGGAGAGAGAGAGAGGGGTGATTGGATGGAAACGATGTGAAGGAGAGAGAGACAAAGGCTAGGTGAAGGGGAGAGAGAGAGATGTGGAAATGTGAGGAAAGCAGAAGGCAGGACGAGTTTTGTAACCGCAAGGTGGAATCTTGATTCCGAAATCCCCAAATTTGCAATGTCCTGTTTGTTGTTTTCTCTACTGTAGCATGATGGACCAACCATAACAAGCCACATGTCCAACTTAAAGAGAATTGCCAGCTGCGTGCTAGCTTGAACACTTGTCGTTCCATCATTGGTGAGTTGCTGGCAATTATCTCCACTTCTATACTATTGTGTGCAGAAAATTCTATTGAGGTTGACACGATCGAGCCTCATCGCCATTACAGCCTGTGGCAGTGAAGCCCATCAGATCAATTTGAAGTTTGAACAAGTATGGATAAATTTTTATTGTCTGAATTCGAATTTGGACAAACACAATAAGCTGTATAACAAACTCAAATAAATCAAAAAAAAATTTACTCCAACAAGAGGAAGCTCTAGATCTGACATATATAGTTGCAAAGTTTAGATCGAACATCTCTCAACTCTTCAATGAACGGTCCAAATAAATCCGAGCAACCCGGTAAACTTCCATGGTCCAAAATGAGCAGACCCTCTACAAGTTCCTTAGGCAACTTTAAAAATTTGGGAAAATGCTATATACCTTGGTCCAAACATGATCGAACCTCCAAACCCGACCATGTCCACGCCTAACCCAAAATAATACTTCGCTCAAACACCTAATGGAGCGTGTGGCTCCTCTGTCCGATGTGAACCATTGGATGAATATCAATAGTGATATTCAACCATTGAAAAGACATTCACGTGGGCCCCAGGTGAAATGAACGTCACTAGTGACCTATCACTCATTTGACTAGAGTAGGCATTGCCCGAACATTCAACAACCGAGTACAGACAGGATCTACTCGCACGAACAGGTCGTACCCTTCAACTGCCACAATAAAGCCCTACCTATCTGCAATTAGTCGAGACATCTTGCTCCTCTTATGATAATAATACATCTCAAAGTCTTCTCCGTACATATAGTAGCACCAAATCTTGAGCGCAAACACTACCGCTACAAGCTCCAGGTCATGAGTCGAATAGTTCTGCTTATGGGGCTTCAACTGTCTCGACGCATAGGCAACCACCTTGCCCTCCTGCATCAGCACTCATCCAAGTCCAGACTCCCACTAACTGGCACCGTGAGTACAGGGGCAGTAGTGAGTCTCCGCTTCAACTCATGAAAGGACTGCTCGCACTCATTTGACCACACAAACTTCACCTTCGGCCTTCTTCGTCGACTGAGTCAATGGCAACACCAGCCTCGAGAAACCTTCTACGAATCTCTGGAAGTATCCTACCAAGCTCAGGAAACTCCTTATCTCAAAAACATTCATTGATTATTCCTAGTTCAGCACTGCCTCAATCTTTGCTGGATCCACTTAGATGCCTCCTTCTGAGACCATGTGCCCTAAGAATTTCACCTCCCTCATCTAGAACTTATATTTGCTAAGCTTGGCATAGAGTTGGTGATCTCACAATGTCTGTAAGGCAGTCCTTAGATACTCCGCATGCTCCTCCTCTGACTTCAAGAAGATCAGAACGTCATCAACGAAGACTACGATGAACCAATCAAGATAAGGTCTGAAGACTCGATTGATCAAGTCCATGAAGGCTGCTGGGGAATTCGTCAGACCGAACGGCATCACTAGAAACTCATAGTGTCCGTATCATGTCCGGAATGTTGTCTTCTGAATATCATCATCCTTCAGTCTGAGCTGGTATCTCTACGTGCCTCATAGTGCAAGCTATCTCCTTCTATCTCTTATACACTCTATGAGGAGAAGATGAGATTGAGAGAATTTTTTCTTCACACCTTAGGTCAAACCCAAGAGAATGAGAGATGAAAACCCAAGTGAGAGGGGGAGGCAAAATCAAACACACAGACACCCAGGGCGAGGGGGAGTGGTCTTTCTCAGATAATCTGAGAGAGGCTTGGTTTTTCTTGCCTAAAATTCATTGGAAACCATGCCCCCTCCCTCTCCCATGTCCGCTACCAACCGTTCCCCTCTCTCGCTCTCTCTCTCTCTCTCATTAAATCTCAATATTAAATGTCCATTAATATATTGTTGCCATATTAGGTTTTTCAATTAAAGGAAATAGATTCAAAATTTTTTTAAATATGAATTAATTCCTTGATAATGGATTTGATGGCCATGCAAGTTATCCCTAATGATGGGGGGCGGCCACTAGGGAATGCAGAATATTTTTAAATGACTGAAATGCCCCTCATGCATCTAGTGGCCATTTACCTCATACGGGAGCATACATGGTTCATCTCTGTGCATAATAAAGTACCCTAACACTTAGGGCACCTCATCCGCACCTAATTAACATACCGTGGAGTGATAAATAGTATTTTTACTATTTACTAGGCATAATGAAGTCCAAATTTGGATTCAATAATGACTTTCATATGAGTAATGATTGTTAGTTTGAGTTGGGAATCCTAGTTTAAGTGAAAGTCTTAATAGTTATTTTGGTTTCATACTTTTTAATTCTCGTGCTTAATTATTTTTTCCGTCAAATTTTGAAGTGAGTCTTGTGGGTCTTATGTTAGCAGGGAAGTACTTGATGAGTTATAGTTTAGCATTATATTGAATCAGGGAAGTTTCAACTCAATTAGCATTGAATTTTGGGTTAATTTAAGAGTCTGTATATGCACTGGTAGGAGAATTATGAATTCAGTTACAAATAATGAATAAAATTTTAAAGGTTTTCTTCTTTTTTAGTTTTAGAGAGGTGTTGAATCTTTTTCTTTTTTGGAGAAGGTGCTGACATTTCTTCTAAATTTCAGAACTTACTGCAGAAGGAAATAAGAAGGATTAAAACCCTATAGATTCCATCGAATAGTACTAGATTTCGATTCCATCAAAACACAGTCCTATTTGATTGATCAGAGAAGTGGGATTTCAAGAACAGAAGCCTAAATCTAAGAACTGAAACAGAGAATCAAACTGAATTCCAAATCCAACAATATCATTCTTCATCAAATTCACATATCAAGAAAGATGAATTACCTACAGAACGCTGCCACTGGGATAGTCGCCGTGGTACAACTTCCGGCCAATTTCGAAGGCGACGAAGGCGTCCACACACGCAAACGTTATTTGATTGAACGTCAGCTCCCGTGACTGCCACCTACTGTACCTTACCGGCGTTGGCCTGAGAAGTCGAGATCCCATGATCTGGTAGGTCAGCTTCTTCAGACTTATCTCCAACTGGACCGTGGTCTTGGCTGCTAGGTCCATCAGGTCCTCACCTATGAACGGGAGATTCTTCAGATCTTTCTTGACGGCAGCCATGTGGCGACCGATGAATCGGAATTTGGAGTTGGAGAGGAAAGAAGAGAGAGAGAGCGGCGCCGGATCATCAGCATAATCTAGCTGAAAGATAAGGCACCGATGACCGGAACAAATCTGAAGAAGAACTATGGGCCCGGTGTCTGAGACGTCAACCCGCTTCACGTCGACGCCGGCCATCGGCCGCTCCTCCAGGGGGCCGTCTTTGTTGTCTCGAAGCCTTTTCTCCTAGATTCTGGTTGCTTCCTTGATCCAGCCTTGCACTACTGCACCTGACGACGTTACCGTCGTTAGGATCTCATGGCGGCAGTACTCAACGACGTAGGTCGGAGGTGACGGTCGGATGGTCACAGACATCGTCAGGGCAGAGGGAGAGAGAGAGGCGATTGGACGGAAACGATGTGACGGAGAGAGAGACAGAGGCTAGGCGAAGTGGAGAGAGATATGGAAATGTGAGGAAAGCAGAAGGCAAGACGAGTTTTGTAACCACAAGGTGGAATCTTGATTCCGAAATCCCCAAATTTGTAATGCCCTGTTTGCTGTTTTCTCTACTGTAGCATGATGGACCAACCATAACACGTCACATGTCCAACTTAAAGAGAATTGCCAGCTGTGTGCTAGCTTGAACACATGTCGTTCCATCATTGGTGAGTTGCTAGCAATTATCTCCACTTCTACACTATTGTGCGCGGAAAATTCTATTGAGGTTGACACGATCGAGCCTTATTGCCATTACAGCCGGTGGCAGTGAAGCCCATCAGATCAATTTGAAATTTGAACAAGTATGGATAACTTTTTATTGTCTAAATTCAAATTTGGACAAATACAATAAGCTGTATGACAAACTCAAACAAATCAAAAAAAAAATTTACTCCAACAAGAGGAAGCTCTAGAACGAACATATCTAGTTGCAAAGTTTAGATCGAACATCTTTATACTCTTCAATAAACGGTCCGAATAAATCCGAGCAACCCGATAAACTTCCATGGTCCAAAATGAGCAGACCCTCTACAAGTTCCTTAGGCAACTTTGACAATTTGGGCAAATGCTATATAACTTGGTCCAAACATGATCAGACCTCCAAACCCGACCATGTCCATGCCTAACCCAAAATAATACTTCGCTCGAACACTTAATGGAGCGCGTGGCTCCTCTGTCCGATGTGAACCATTGGATGAATATCAATAGTGATATTCAACCGTTGAAAAGACATTCACATGGGCCCCAGGTGAAATGAACGTCACTATTGACCTATCACTCATTTGACTAGAGTAGGCTGCACCCGAACACTAAACAACCGAGTACAGACAGGATCTCCTCGCACGAACAGGTCGTACGCTTCAACTGCCACAATAAAGCCCTACCTATCTGCAATTAGTAGAGACATCTTGCTACTCATATGATAACAATACATCTCAAAGTCTTCTCCGTACATATAGTAGCACCAAATCTTGAGCGCAAACACTATCGTTACAAGCTCCAGGTCATGAGTCGAATAGTTTTGCTCATGGGGCTTCAACTGTCTCGATGCATAGGCAACCACCTTGCCCTCCTGCATCAGCATGCATCCAAGTCCAGACTCCCACTAACTGGCACCGTGAGTACAGGGGCAGTAGTGAGTCTTCGCTTCAACTCATGAAAGGACTGCTCGTACTCATTTGACCACACAAACTTCACCTTCGACCTTCTTCGTCGACTGAGTCAACGACAACGCCAGCCTTGAGAAACCTTCTACGAATCTCTGGTAGTATCCTGCCAAGCTCAGGAAACTCCATATCTCAAAAACATTCATTGATTATTCCCAGTTCAGCATTGTCTCAATCTTTGTTGGATCCACTTAGATGCCTTCTTCTGAGACCATGTGCCCTAAGAATTTCACCTCCCTCATCCAGAACTTATATTTGCTGAGCTTGGCATAGAGTTGGTGATCTCGCAATGTCTGTAAGGCAGTCCTTAGATACTTCACATGCTCCTCCTCTGACTTCAAGAAGATCAGAACGTCGTCAATGAAGACTACGATGAACCAATAAAGATAAGGTCTGTTGACTCGATTCATCAAGTCCATGAAGGCTGCTGGGGCATTCGTCAGACCGAACGGCATCACTAGAAACTTATAGTGTCCCTATCGTGTCCGGAATATTGTCTTCTGAATATCATCATCCTTCAGTCTAAGCTGGTATCTCTACGTGCCTTATAGTGCAAGCTATCTCCTTCTATATCTTACACACTCTAGGAGGAGAAGATGAGATTGAGAGAATTTTTTCTTCACACCATAGGTCAAACCCAAGAGAGTGAGAGCTGAAAACCCAAGTGAGAGGGGGATGCAAAACCGAACACACAGACACCCAGGGAGAGGGGAGCGGTCTTTCTCAGATAATCTGAGAGAGACATGGTTTTTCTTGCCTAAAATTCATTGAAAACCATGCCCCCTCCCTCTCCCATGTCCACTACCAACCGTTCCCCTCTCTCTCTCTCTCTCAGTAAATCTCAATATTAAATGTCCATTAATATATTGTTGCCATATTAGGTTTTGCAATTAAAGGGAATAGATTCAAATCTTTTTTAAATATGAATTAATTCCTTGATAATGGATTTGATGGCTTGCAGAACATTTTTAAATGACTGAAATGCCCCTCATGCATCTAGTGGCCATTCACCTCATACGGGAGCATACATGGTTCATCTTTATGCAGAATAAAGTACCCTAACACTTAGGGCACCTCATCCGCACCTAATTAACATACCGTGGAGTGATGAATAGTATTTTTACTATTTACCGGGCATAATGAAGTACAAATTTGGATTCAATAATGACTTTCATATGAGTAAGGATTGTTAGTTTGAGTTGGGTATCCTACTTTAAGTGAAAGTCTTAATAGTTATTTTGGTTTCATACTTTTTAATTCTCGTGCTTAATTATTTTTTCCGTCAATTTTTGAAGTGAGTCTTGTGGGTCTTTTGTTAGCAGGGAAGTACTTGATGAGTCATAGTTTAGCATTATATTGAATTAGGGAAGTTTCAACTCAATTAGAATTGAATTTTGGGTTAATTTAAGAGTCTGTATATGCACTAGTAGGAGAATTATGAATTCAGTAACAAATAATGAATAAAATTTTAAAGGTTTTCTTCTTTTTTAGTTTTAGAGAGGTGTTGAATCTTTTTCTTTTTTAGAGAAGGTGCTGACATTTCTTCTAAATTTCAGAACTTACTGCAGAAGGAAATAAGAAGGTTAAAACCCTATAGATTCCATCGAATAGTACCAGATTTTGATTCCATCAAAACACAGTCATGTTTGATTGATAAGAGAAGTGGGATTTCAAGAACAGAAGCCTAAATCTAAAAACCGAAACAGAGAATCAAAATGAATTCCAAATCCAACAACATCATTCTTCATCAAATTCACATATCAAGAAAGAGGAATTACCTACAGAACGCTGCCACCGGGATAGTCGTCGTGGTACAACATCCGGCCAATTTCGAAGGGGACGAAGGCGTCCACACACGCAAACACGATTTGATTGAACGTCAGCGCCCGTGACTGCCACCTACTGTACCTTACCGGTGTTGGCCTGAGAAGTCGAGATCCCATGATCTGGTAGGTCAGGTTCTTAAGACTCATCTCCAACTGGCTCGTGGTCTTGGCTGCCAGGTCCATCAGGTCCTCACCTTTGAACGGGGGATTCTTCAGATCTTTCTTGACGGCAGCCATGTGGCGACTGATGAATCGAAACTCGGAGTTGGAGAGGAAAAAAGAAAGAGAGAGCGGCGCCGGATCATCAGCATAATCCAGCTGAAAGATAAGGCACCGATGATCGGAACAAAGCTGAAGAAGAACTATGGGCCCGGTGTCCGAGACATCAACCCGCTTCACGTCGACGTCGGCCACCGGCCGCTCCTCCAGGCGGCCGCGTTTGTTTTCTCGAAGCCTTTTCCCCTGGATTCTGGTTGCTTCCTTGATCCAGCCTTGCACTACTGCACCTGACGACGTTACCATCGTCAGGATCTCATGGCGGCAGTACTCAACGACGTAGGTCGGAGGTGACGGTCGGATGGTCACAGACATCGTCAGGGCAGAGGGAGAGAGAGAGAGAGAGAGAGAGGCGATGGGACAGAAACGATGTGGCGGAGAGAGAGACAGAGGCTAGGCGAAGGGGAGAGAGAGATGTGGAAATGTGAGGAAAGCAGAAGGCAGTACGAGTTTTGTAACAGCAAGGTGGAATCATGATTCCGAAATCCCCAAATTTGCAATGCCCTGTTTGCTGTTTTCTCTACTGTAGCATGATGAACCAACCATAACACGCCACATGTCCAACTTAAAGAGAATTGCCAGCTGCGTGCTAGCTTGAACGCGTGTCGTTCCATCATTGGTGAGTTGCTGGCAATTTTCTCCACTTCTACACTATTGTGCGTGGGAAATTCTATTGAGGTTGACACGATCGAGCCTCTTCGCCATTACAACCGATGGCAGTGAAGCCCATCAGATCAATTTGAAATTTGAAAAAGTATGGATAAATTTTTATTGTCTGAATTCGAATTTGGACAAATACAATAAGCTGTATGACAAACTCAAACAAATCAAAAAAAAAATTACTCCAACAAGAGGAAGCTCTAGATCGGACATATCTAGTTGCAAAGTTTAGATCGAACATCTCTCTACTCTTCAATGAACGGTCCGAATAAATCCGAGCAACCCGATAAACTTCCATGGTCCAAAATGAGCAGACCCTCTACAAGTTCCTTAGGCAACTTTGACAATTTGGGCAAATGCTATATAACTTGGTCCAAACATGATCAGACCTCCAAACCCGACCATGTCCACGCCTAACCCAAAATAATACTTTGCTCAAGCACCTAATGGAGCGCGTGGCTCCTCTGTCCGATGTGAACCATATATTGGATGAATATCAATAGTGATATTCAACCATTTAAAAGACATTCACGTGGGCCCCAGGTGAAATGAACGTCACTAGTGACCTATCACTCATTTGACTAGAGTAGGCTGCGCCCGAACACTAAACAACCGAGTACAGACTTGATCTCCTCGCACGAACAAGTCGTACCCTTCAACTGCCACAATAAAGCCCTACCTATCTATAATTAGTCGAGACATCTTGCTCCTCTTATGATAACAATACATCTCAAAGTCTTCTCCGTACATATAGTAGCACCAAATCATGAGCGCAAACACTACCGCTACAAGCTCCAGGTCATGAGTCGAATAGTTCTGCTCATGGGGCTTCAACTGTCTCGATGCATAGGCAACCACCTTGCCCTCCTGCATCAGCACGCATCCAAGTCCAGACTCCCACTAACTGACACCGTGAGTACAGGGGCAGTAGTGAGTCTCCACTTCAACTCATGAAAGGACTACTCGCACTCATTTGACCACACAAACTTCACATTCGGCCTTCTTCGTCGACTAAGTCATCGACAATGCCAGCTTCGAGAAACCTTCTATGAATCTCTGGTAGTATCCTGCCAAGCTCAGGAAACTCCATATCTCAAAAACATTCATTGATTATTCCCAGTTCAGCACTGCCTCAATCTTTGTTGGATTCACTTAGATGCCTCCTTCTGAGACCACGTGCCCTAAGAATTTCACCTCCCTCATCCAGAACTTATATTTGCTGAGCTTGGCATAGAGTTGGTGATCTCGCAACGTCTGTAAGGCAGTCCTTAGATACTCCGCATGCTCCTCCTCTGACTTCAAGAAGATCAGAACGTCGTCAACGAAGACTACGATAAACCAATCAAGATAAGGTCTGAAGACTCGATTCTTCAAGTCCATGAAGGCTGCTGGGGCATTCGTCAGACCGAACGGCATCACTAGAAACTCATAGTGTATGTATCGTGTCCGGAATGTTGTCTTCTGAATATCACCATCCTTCAGTCTGAGCTGGTATCTCTAAGTGCCTCATAGTGCAAGCTATCTCCTTCTATCTCTTACACACTCTATGAGGAGAAGATGAGATTGAGAGAATTTTTTCTTCACACCTTAGGTCAAACCCAAGAGAGTGAGAGATGAAAACCCAAGTGAGAGGGGGAGGCAAAACCGAACACACAGACACCCAGGGAGAGGGGGAGCGGTCTTTCTCAGATAATCTGAGAGAGGCATGGTTTTTCTTGCCTAAAATTCATTGGAAACCATGCCCCCTCCCTCTCCCATGTCCGCTACCAACCATTCCCCTCTCTCTCTCTCTCATTAAATCTCAATATTAAATATCCATTAATATATTGTTGCCATATTAGGTTTTGCAATTAAAGGGAATAGATTCAAATCTTTTTTAAATATGAATTAATTCCTTGATAATGGATTTGATGGCCATGCAAGTTATCCCTAATGATTGGGGGGCGGCCACTAGGGCATGAAGGACATTTTTAAATGACTGAAATGCCCCATATGCATCTAGTGGCCATTCACCTTATACGGGAGCATACATGGTTCATCTCTGTGCATAATAAAGTAGCCTAACACCTAGGCACCTCATCCGTACCTAATTAACATACCATGGAGTGATGAATAGTATTTTTACTATTTACTAGAGTGCCCGCAGTAATACGTGGGGTGCCTCTATAGTAAAAATCACTAAACTCGTATATCGTATTCTAGTGCGACACGCACATACGGAATGGACTCCTCATGGCATAATGAAAACATCGTGTGTCCCTACACTACTCTGGGATTGTCCCCTAGTGAACACACTCAGTCTTGTGTAATCACCATGCTCCAGTGCGATGTACTCACGGAACACAGGACGATTAAGGCATTATTTTTTTAACTCATATTCTAATGTGAGATAAGGAGAAAGTAAAGATCCGTATCGATCATGGATAGGGTGGAACCTTCAGAGACTAGGATTCATGGCTTCAAATCAGACTCAATCGACACACTACCCAAATATCTTTGTCAATCCTCTGGATCTTGGTTAACCTGCGTGGCCACCCAGAGGGCAATGCAGGCTGCACTCCAATTCTCCCAAACTTATTAAGCTCACTTGTATACCCTTACTCTCCATTTAGTATTGGTAATTCGATATCCCTCCACTCGGTACCATGTGTCACTTGAGCGGTAGAGAGCACTGTCAGACTCGAGTGACAGAATGATTATCACATCGCACCTTCGGTCGCTTTGGCCGAGCAATTGGATCCGATCAACAGCTTAATTGTTGACTACCAGGTCTGGTTTTAGTGCGGAGTATATCAGACCAAGGAATACACCTCCCGATGGGGATGTGGATAGCCTGCAGGAGAGGCATGCTGATGAAACGCTAGCCCAGAGACCCAGCGTACCGTGGTATTGGGTTGTGGTTAGATCCCTCACACGTTGGTGAACCAAAGTTACGTAAACTAGTTAGTCCACCGGTCATGGTTCCTCAGGGTTTAGGACCGATTACCCTAAGCAGAGATATGGCTATGTGCACCAGTGTCTACTCATCGATTTATGCACCGTGTTGGTTATGTTCAACCACAAACACTGTGCCTGGTAATGACCATGGTGTAGAAACCCATGCTTTGTCATTCCAACAGCTTAACCTGATAGGACGACCAACCCTAATCAGAGCTATGAATAATTTAGGCTAATAGTACTAGTACATTGAGTCTGGTCCACTCAGATGAACTACTATACAGTAATGACTCTTTACAGTTCAGTATATAGAACATTTATAATACACACCAATTAAGCAATTCTAATATAAATAACAACTCATTTATTAATCAATCATGATTTTTACAAGCCCTAGACCATATCTCACTCAACAAGTCTCTGGAGTCTTGGCTATTGGCTATTAGATCTTGGTCATCATAGATCGTGCTCCTCCTCCGTCGATCTAGAGAAGGCACACTCCATCGTATCACCATCGCAATGAGCATACCAATAGCTTGGGTGGAGCGTCGCACTGGCGACCCCTGGATCCTACTTTCTTCTTTGGTGAACCTCCTTCTCGTAGACGATCTCGAGCACACCACATATATAGCCATCGTCGATAATCCCAAGAGTTCTTCACATGTAACCCTAGGGGTCACAATTGCTTCCCTTGAATAGGAGAGAAAACGCATGCCCATGGGAGACCCTAAAACCAATCAAATCCCGTCCTAAACTAACCCAAACTCGCAGCCAACTCGAGTCGATTGTGTGCATGATCTAGATGTCATGCCATCGAGACACGTGCAAATTAGAACGCTAGGCCGAGTCGGTCGTGCACCTGATCTCAATACAATCGGTTCTGACGCTTACTCGCCGATTTTTCTACCGATGTCCATGCGCGTGACCTGGATAAGTCTATGGGGGGAGCTTACGGCCACTGTAAGGTCCCCCTCCAACAGTTGATTGAAGGTGTTGACCTTCGGGATGTGGCACTATAGAGTGCTGAGCTGTCAAGTAAGCGTTGTAGAGTAGAGAGAGAGAGAGAGAGAGAGAGAGAGAGAGAGAGAGAGAGAGAGAGAGAGTTGACACATGATATGGTGACGAAGTTCGGCCGAATCTTACGTTTACGTGCGGTAAGACACAACCTTTGAATCAACTAACACTGAAAGAAGTCGAGCTACTCTCGATAGGTCAAGGAGTGCTTATACAAGTAGACAGAGGGTGGAACATGCTTGACTAGAGTTTAAAAATCAGAAGGCTTTGCGAGCTTTAAAAAACAAAAAGTGGGATCTGGAATAATGGAATTCCATCCGGAATATTTGTCGAGTCAGCTATTTATAGAGATTTGGAAATATCTAGGGTTTTGGTAAATATCCGAGGGGATTTATCAGACCTCGAATAGTATGCGCGAGCCCCAGGCTGGGCTGTGAGTCCCACTGTCATCTTCGTGGACCCTAGGCAGGGCTGCAGGTCCCACTGTCATCTCCGTGGGCCCTAGGCAGGGTTGCAAGTCCCACTGTCGGGCGTTAGCCAAATTTTGCATCCACAAAGTCGTGTGCATGATCTCTTGACAGATTGGTCTGCATAATCTCTTGACATGTTGGTCCTTTTTACTTCGGGTGTGTGTGGGTTTCATAGGGCCGAAACCCAACACTATGCACAAAAGCTTTAGCCAAACTAAAACATCACATCATCTAAAATAAGTTCAAAATCACTAAAAAAGAAATGTGAAAACTAGTCATTAATCTTTAATTCAAAAGTGGTTGACTAGAAGTATTTAATATACTAGTGCTCAGACAAACACGTTGCAGGTCAGCGCCAAAAAGCGCTCGCCATGTCAGATTTTTTTTCTTCTCCCATCTATGTTAAACCCTGCATCCGAGTGCCAAATTTAAGAGAAGTTGTACAACACGTTTTGAATGGAATGGGGGTGCTCCAATGCTTGGCAATTTTCGGGGTTCCTATTAAACTCGGCTCGGATGCCGATTTATCGCATATTAGAAGAAAAAAAAAAGTTTGACATGGCGGTGCCATCGAGACACGTACAAGTTAGAACGCTAGTCTGATAAATATTTGTTGTTTGTTGCTATTGAATTAAATATTTGTTGTCTGGTGCCCGCATTAGGCGGCTACGTCACAAACAGAGTAGTCGATGCACCGTAGAGGATGCGAAATCACTCTCAAATACGATGCACGGCTCTACCGACTAAAAGGTAGAATACAACTTCATTTGGATAGAGGTATTGCACGTACGAGCAATGAGTGATTTCTCCAGATTACTGAAGTATGAGAATACTTCAATATCTCAATACCTTACTTCATTTGTTTTGAAATAAGATTTGAGATAAGTATTAGAAAGTTCATCAAAATAAAAAAATTTAAAATATCAGTGGTGGTATGGTGATCGGAGCTGATGGTCTGACGATGGTCCGATGATTGATCAACGATGGTTTGGTGGTCGGAGGCAAAGGTTCGGCAACCCCTCGGGGTGGTTTGGTGGTCAGAGGTGAAGGTTCGGCGACGACGATCCTACGGTGGTTCGATAATGACATGTGATGGTCCAGTGACCGGAGGAGATGGTCTGTCGGTGGTCCGACGAGCAGTGGTGGTGGACTAGTGACCGATGAGATGGTCTGGAGGTGGTTCGACGACCGACGATGGTGGTCCCATGGTTACATTGTATCGGAGCAGCTGGTGAGATCCGGTATTTGCCTTATCACTTATTTTATGGTATAAGAATACTTGAATTATGAGGTATCCGAGATACTTTGGGGGTAAGTTGAATACCATACAGAGCCTATGAGTATGGGGATGGATCCCCGTCCCTGTAAGTCGGCACGAAGTTTTGAGTTTCGTTGGGACCTTTTTAGGGAGTACTACGAGTCCACGACGAATTGGATAGCTCTTCTCTCTAATCCCCCGGGTTCCTCCTTGCGCCGTCGAAAGAACCCTTTTTTTTCTCCCGGAGCCCGATGGCCCCCACCTCTGCCCGACTCCCATCCGGACGCCTAGGCTGCCCCTCCGCCGCCGGCCCGCACCCGCCTGCGCTGTCCGCCTGCCGGGGGTCCTCATCGAGTTCACAACGCCGTGCCGCCTTGCTGCACAGCCATTTATGCTTCTCCGCCGGCCGCTGTTTCTGCTTCCCCCCCGTTAACTTTCCGAGAGGACGACGGAGAAGGGGTACGGCCATCGACGACATGAGCAGCAACGTCCAAGCAAAAAAGCGGATCAAGCGAAGAAGTAGTGAAGGGAAGAAGAATCCTCAGATCCCCCTCGATGTCACGACGGAGATACTTGTGAGGCTGCCGGCGAGGTCCCTCGTAAGATTCCGGCGTGTATGCAAGCTCTGGGCCTCCCTCACCTCCGATCCTTACTTCATCGACGCCCACGCCCGCAAGGCCCGTCCCCTCGATGTCACGACGGAGATACTTGTGAGGCTGCCGGCGAGGTCCCTCGTAAGATTCCGGCGTGTCTGCAAGCTCTGGGCCTCCCTCACCTCCGATCCTTACTTCATCGACGCCCACCTCGAGCAAGCCCGCAAGGCCCGTCTCCTCGCCATCCTGTTGGGCCTGGACGACTGCCGGAACCCCACCCGCATCACCCACATCGACAACCCATCAGCCCCCAGGCCGCTCTTTCCTCGGCCCAAACGCGGCCGGGACCGACTGCAAGTGATGGGGTCTTGCAACGGCCTGGTCTGCATCGCGGGGCAAGTCGGGACTGGGATTATCCAAGTGGTGAATCCGTCGACAGAGGAGTCGATAACTCTGCCAAACCCCACCAGGAGTCGCTACCCATCAACAAACCGCGCCCCCGCCTACTTGGGTTGGGGTTCCACCCTGTGACCAAGGAGTACAAAGTCCTGCACTTCTTCCGCTCAACCGCCTCCATCTCCCAATCAGAGGTGTACACCCTCGGCACCAGCTCGTGGAGGCCAATCGGCGGTATTGGGAGCGCCGCCGACGAACCTCGGCACTGCGGGGCCACTGCCAACGGAGCAATGTACTGGTGGATGCCTGGCGCCAAGGTGGTTCTTTGTTTTGATCTAAGAGACGAACGGTTTACTCGGATTCCGCCGCCGCCAAATTTGGCCCACGCCTATCGATGGAGAAACTACAGGATTGGTGGCCAACTAGCAGAGCTACAAGGCAGCATCTGCATGCCGGTCTTCCCCGATGTGATGCCAGGTTTTTTTGTGAGCGGTGAGATACCACAAATGGACATATGGATGCTAATAAAACACGACCACCACACTACTACTACTACTACTACTACCCATGGCCATGAATGGAGTCGGAAATTCTCGGTGATGTTTCCCTGGAGGGGTTATGAACCAAAGCCTCTGCTGATTCACAAAGAAAAGATTCTGGTTTACAAAACTTTAAGTATAGGGATCAAACCGGCCGTTAACCTGCTGCGATATCATCGTCTAAAGAGCAGTGGCGAAGAAGAAGAAGAAGAAGATGATGAAGAAGAAGATGATGAAGAAGAAGAAGAAGAAGATGATGAAGAAGAAGAAGGAGAAGAAAAGCTCATCCCTCGCTACACCAATTACACCACGCCTTTTCTTCACGCAGAAAGTTTAGTTGCATTGCCAAGGCCACCGCCATGACTCCTTTCAAGTGATGCCATAGTCTCTGCCTTCCCCCGCCTCGCCCCACTCGACCAATTAATTTTATTTATTTATTCCATGTTTAATTTTCCAGTAATTTCTGGACCTATTTTAGACTCTTGTAGCTAATTACCTCATTGTCCACAAGTGTGAATTTTTCATATTGTCTTACTTTCAACTAGAACATGGTCAATCTATACTATACTAGTGCATGCCCGTGCCGATTGGCACGAACGGGCGCCTTCGATGTGGCACGCAACGGAGGAAGATCATGGGGGAGGTTCAGTTCCGGAGGACGTGGGATTCACGTGGAGGGAAGAGGTGGAGGGGAGGGGGAACCGATCTGATAGCTCGTCTGCGTGCAGTCGTGGAGGGTCTCAACCTACTGCTCCTTTGTGCTTCACCCCCCCCCCCCCCCCCCCCCCCCAACCTCCTCCTCCTCCTCCTCCTCCTCCTCCTCCTCCTCCTCCTCCTCCTCCTCTCTCTCTCTCTCTCTCTCTCTCTCTCTCTCTCTCTCTCTCTCTCTCTCTCTCTCTCTCTCTCTCTCTCTCTCTCTCTCTCTCTCTCTGAAAAACTGCTTTTGTTTTCTAAGGACTCATTGTTTCATTGGATTTGGTGCATCATAAAATCTATGAACTTTTTGACTGCAAGATCGAGCGAGAGAGCTCGCTGGCTTAGTTGGGGGAGATGCTTTATCATTTGCGGAGTTGGAACTGTTTCATCCGGAGGTTGGGGCGGTTCTTGCAAACACGACATCTGTAGGAATGCATTCAAACATTCATGGGACCCCTTTGTCTAAGGTATGTGACCCTCTTGCTTCTATCAACAGTTAACCTTATGCTAAACTGCTTTATGACTACTAATCCTATGTATTGGGAGAAAGTATGGAAGTTGAGATCAACATATGAACGATTGATATATCCCCAAATCTTCATGTACATGGGTAATGATTAGAATGGTAACTCATCGATATGGCTTACGTTTGGCATATAGCTGTCCAAAACCATTTATCCTGGATCATTCTCATTACACCTGCACTGACCTATACATTAGAAAGGTAAAGGGGGTCCGAAGGTGTTCTGCAGAGAAGTAGGATGTTAATGTGGTATCTTATTCTAAGATAGAACGGGATAACCACTCTCAAATGAAGACATGAGGACCATGGTGGCTAACATGTAGGGAGAATGTCCTAAAGTGATTGGATGAAGAGAGATGGCAGAACATGGGAAAAAGAACAAAAAATCGAATTTGTCACATTGGTCACCCGCATGCAATTGATGGCATTGATTTGTGTTACTCCATTGGCGAATCATGAATCCAAATCATATTGCATATCCTCTAGAAAACAGGTCAGAAACCCTATAGTTTTGCTAGAATCTGACATTTTTGACATCTTTCGTGGCCGTGGCTACTGACTAGATCACTTCTAAGGCTAAATGGTGCATGACAAAACATGGTGATGAAATTTAAGGGCATGATTATCCAAAAATGGTTGGAACTTCTTTGTTCGGTTTATGAGGCTTTATAGTGGTCCTTTAGAGATCTAATACTATAAAATTTGAGAAGATATCTTGGAGTGAATATACTTTCTAATTAGATATAAAGCCAATATGCAAATTTATAGGACTCGCAAGTTACACCCTATGATCGTGATCTTACTAGGGGTGCAATGGATATGTACTCTACATAGAATCCATGTTCAAACTTATTCAAATAAAAGAAAAATACATAACAACATATTGAACATATATGTGGCGTAGCGTGGTAGAATGGACTAGTGTATTATGCTATACCTAACAGCTTAGCTCCAGAAATAAATTATAGCATTAGTATGTGTTGTACATTGCCACTTATGTTGCAGAAAAATGCCTGATGCATGCATTTAGTTCATTTTCAAAAGCAACCTTGGAATGATGCTTTGTTGTTTAGGGCAATACTAGTGTATTACTAGGCTTGAATGAAAGCAGTTCCCTTGCGACCAAGGAGCCAAAAACGACAAAAACCACGATAAGTTGTCAAATAAATTGGGATTGCGTTTTATGGACGCGAAGTATCATATACGATGTTGCCCTATTAAAAAAATGGAGAAAAATTCCAAAATTTTTGACAAATTTTTTAACGACACAAAATGAGCACCGAAAGTCCCAATTGAGGGTGGGTGTTGCCCATTTATCCCAAATTTTCTCAAAAGTTCGGGCACTTGCAAAAAAAATTTGGCTAAACTTTACGAGCGAGGGCTTACTTGAGCTCCGCGCTGTCCTTGCTAGCCGGCCGTTGCCCTTATTGTGTTCTTGCTTGCAACTGCTCCTTCACCTGCACTAGCCTCCGCTTCCTTTGCAACAACCTCTTGAATTGCTACCAAGCCCCATTCTTTCCCTCTTTATTTCCTTTGATAAAAACCCTAAAACAAGATCCCTTGAGGCTCCTCAAATCCTATCCACATGATTTTGATCTTAAGGCCATAAATCATCAGCCTTAATTCCCTTTAGGGACACCCATTTAACTAATATGAACCCATGATACATTTAACTTAAATCCATCAACCCGTAACTCAAGGGACACCCATTTAACTAATATGAACCCATGATACATTTAACTTAAATCCATCAACCCATAACTCAAGCATGAATCTGACCAATCAACCTTAAGTCTAAACCACTCAAATTCGAAACCCTACCTATTATGCTAAACATACTCTTAGTCAAGCTCCCCTTTTCTAATTTGAACAATCTAGGACTCGTGTCGAAACTCTTGTAGAGCTGTATCATCTACAACTTCCTTACTCTCCTTCCATGAAGCCCAAATTTCCAGATTTGCTTGATTTTCTATATTGCTCGTAAGTCATCTTAGTTTATCATTCATTATAAGAACAAGAAAATCCTAAGTTTTGCCGGACCCCTATTTTGTCATGCATCATAAAGAAATTGGATAGGTCATCATTAGGACTGTGGGGAGAAGAAAATACCGTGATATTGATATGAAGTCTCTTTCTGCCTTATTACAAAACGATAGGATTGGTTATGAATGAGAGAGGTTTTATCTCCCGGTTACTTTGCCCTAAGTTTGGTGGATATCTAGCTTTTTGTACGCTTAACCCTGGAAAGGAATCTGCTCCTGGGCAACTAACTATCTGAGATTTACTCAATGTGTACAATATCAGACAACTAAGAGTAGATACAAAAGTATTCGGGCTTATCGGAAAGCCAGTAGGCCACAGTAAAAGCCCTATCTTGCATAATGCATTATTTAGAGAAGATGGTTTCAATACAATTTATGTATCTCTTGTGGTGGATGACCTTGCTGTGTTTCTCGACACCTACTCATCTCCAGACTTTACTGGATTCACGTACAACTTGTTCTTAGAAGAATAAAAGTACTTATATTTGTTGTTATGTCATGATTTTTTTTTTATTTTTTTATGTTCCTCCCAAGGTTTATATTATTTTAGTTTCTTTAGTTCAATAATAATCAAGAACATCTTGAAGTCCATAAACTGAGCAGGGTAAGGAATTTATTGTTTCTTTGTAGAGAGGGAATTCACATAATTGTATCTGATTTTTCTCCCTTCCATAGTAATATATATTACTAATCTTAGCTGCACATTCCCTAAGTAGATGTAGGTCTGGCACTTGTATGTCGTATTCTCTTATGGGATGTAAGTGTCAAGCTCCCTATGAATGAGGCACCTGTTACTTGCACTGGATTATTGTGTAGGGGCACTTACCCATATATTCATTTGAATTTATATCAGCATTTTGCTTATCCTAGTAGAAATGGTAAAGTGGTATGAGAGCATTGGTTTAGGGCTCTCCAAAAAAATAACTCATTGCTATTGAAGATTTGACCCGAGAAATGATAAATAAGATTTGTTTTACTCATGGAAGTAAGAAGCATGATCCTTTTCTTCCGTTTCTTCTGACATTTCCCATCTTCATTTCTTGTGAAATTTCCAGATGATGGGGGTAGAAGCTTGATGTATGCAAGAGTTCTGTTTCAAAATTTGGATCTTATGTTTCTTGATTTACTTTGTTTGTGGACTAAAAATTTCTCATCTACAAACTCGGTAATTTTTATTTTCTTTCATAAGGTTATCTGCATTTTAGGATAAGAATAACTTGGAAACATTTTCGTTAATGTTCCTTTTCATTTCTTTGAGTGGCTGATGCTTCATGAAAAGTATATACACATCTTATCAACATGCAGTTCTAATGGATGGATATTTTCCTTTTATTGTGATATTTGCTAGACCTTGACTAGGTGAGAAATCCACCAAAAGCAAAATCATACATTTTGGAATCCAGCCCATACTTGAATCATAGTCCATAGTGAGGGAGTGGAATCACAAGAAATTTGTCCATCCTTCTTTGTGAAAATGTTTTCTATATATCGTGAGTTAGTTCCGTAACTGGCTCGACTAGAATAATATGTATAAGTGTCTGTTCCATCTGTGAGCAACTGTAACATCTTCAACGAACAGTGTGCTAGATCATATTGGCACGATACAAGGTGATATGATACTTGAATACCGATGTGATACCCTCTTCCAATTGCCATCCGCTTCTTTTTCAGTGTCCTAAAATGGCTTCACCATTTCCCTTGAAATCTCACATCCAACCTATTATATAGAATCTGTTATATTCAGATAGCGACCAATTGTTAGTTGTGGCATTCTCTTTAATTTGGCAATATGTTTCCATACGTAGGAGGCAATGTGCTGGCTTGTTTTCTTGTAAAGACTGAACTAATTTAACCTTTAAGGTGGAGTTTCAACGTGTGTATACGTACATCATGGTTTCCATGCATGAGTAACACAATTTAACCGGATTAAGGTGTGTTGACACTGCTTTATGGTATCCCTACATGTGTTTCTGGGACTCCTATGTATGTGATGAGCATATGCGTGTATCCTTATGGGATACTTGCACTCATTTCTCTGTATTATGTTATGCAAAAAAAAGTCATGTCCTCGTATCCCATGTCATTGTTTAGGTATCAAAGTGGTTTTATCACATTGATGCATGAGCATCATTGGTAGGCTTGTCAATGGACCGGATTTTGATCTGAATCATATCCCTTGAGTCGGATAGGATAGGTTTTTTTGATCCGATATCGGTCTGAATCTAATATCCGGATTCCTAACAAATCGGATATGGATTTAGGAGGATCCGATCTGATCCGTTAAGAACCTGATCCGACAAACTATAACATAATATATTATATTTTAACAATTGTTAGATTAGATTGTTTTAGATCTAAGGCCCTCAGGGTTAATATAAAAATGATTCTCATGGTCCCCCCGATTGAGACTAAATTTTATCCTGGTCCTTCTGAGTCCCAAGTTCGGAATCGACTGTTATTCGCTATTTCTTCCTTGTCGGTAGGGTCCAAGTCCAACCAAGTATGTTGTTGGCGCGCGGCTGGTGCTATCTTCCCATTACATTACGGACGGTTTATCCTCCGAAACCACTATACATTCTTTGCCAAGTGGCTTTCTTTGGGTTATCCAGCATGAAAATCCCTCGTCCTCGCCTCTCCTCTCTCCTTCTCTTCTTCGATTTGGTTGTCGCTACGCTTCTTCACAACACTACTGCCTAGGTTTATGGAAAGAAGGTTCTTTCGAGATTGAATCTAATCACATTCTTCTTAGAAAATGGAAGAAAAGAAACCCTTTGTTTGTTGTCTTACCCGGATCCTCCCTTCGGTGGTAATGAGTCATTCTCAGGACAATCAAAAGAACCCCCCCCCCAAGCTTAACCGATCGATTCCACGAAAGGAGTGGACTTTACTTGCCTTGATTCGATACTCAATGATATCACAACCATCCGATGTACTCATGTCCACGATCTGAATTCTGATCCGAATCTGGTCCGATCTGTACTGAAACGGATATGGATTGCGTTTTATTTGATCCGATGATCCGTTAACGATCCGAATCTGATAACCCGTTTACTTAACTGATCGGATTTGGATATAGCCTAATCCGATCCAAATATATGATCGGTTGACAGGTCTAATCATTGGTGCGTCCTAGCCACACCTAAGTTACTTGAGTAAATCAATTGGATACCCTTTTGGAGTCTTTTTATTAGTATTTATTCCCCTTGGAGGGACCTTTTTCAATTTTTAGAAAGAGCAATGTTATTCAGCCATCTAGTTTCTCATCCAGATCAGACCATCCTGGCATGACTTTTGTTTTCATGGTGGAATAAGCTAATAATAGGTTGCAATTTTGCATTGCTTTTGTTTTCATGGTGGACCCAACATAGTAGTTCAGAGCAATGTAATGCCATACAATTCTTTGGTACCATATTTGTTGCTTTGAGAGCATATCTGAACCTTGAATGAGAACGGTTTTTCTTCACCGTCCTTGAAGGAGGGTGAACATCTTCAAGGATCATTTCACCATAATGCATAAACTGAAATGACTTACATACCCTTGAAGTGAACCAATCAGGAGGACGGTGATGTTCGCCCTTCTTCAAGGACAATGAACAAAACCGTTCTCACCTTGAATAGTATATTTCCTGCGTTCTTGTTCCACCGGTATATAGATCCGTCTTCTGCTTCTTGTGCATCCGATCCACCTTTGATCGTATAACATTTTGGAATCTGCAGCAAACTCTGAGATCTTATTCGTTGGTGTTTGATGCGGTTTACACCCCAAAAGTGACCAGACTCTTGTACGAAGCGGAAGATTCGGGGGTTGCTGTTGTTAATAGCATGGAGATTTTCATCAGGCAGGCCATGGGACAGTTCGAATTGTTCACAGGTTTACCAGGTTATGCCACAGCTTTGGTATCCCTTGTTAATTTCTATCTGTCTCTGCATCATCTTACCGAGCCTTGTTTTGCTTTGCGTCTTGTTCTGTGTGCAGCCCCTGAGAACCTGATTCGTGACATCGCAATGAAAATCACACAAAAAGGTTTGTTCCCATATATTTTGATGCTGCTCCCTACCCTCCTCTCTATATACAATGCTCACTTCTCCACTCCCCCCCCCCACCCACCCACCCACCCACACACACACAACAGATAGACCCAATGGCTCCCATTGAGCACCCACCACTGGAGCCCTCGAAGATCCTCTTGGGGACCCAGCCAAGCACAAACCTCTTCAGGATCGACCTCGTCCTGCAGCTCCTAGTGTTCGCGATGACGCTCGCGGCCACCGTGCTCATGGTCACCGGCCACCAGTCAGTGCTTGTCAAGCTCCCCTTCTCGCAGATCTCGTTGGCCCTCGACGCCAAGTTCAAATACTCACCGGCCTTCATGTGAGCCTCACAACCCTTCTGACAATTTTGTGGGACCATAATTAAATTCTTTTGGGTGGTAATTAAGTTGAGCTTGCTTTGATGGATGGTGCAGATACATCGTGCCAGCGTTGTTGGTGGCCTGCTTGTATAGTTTGCTCACCGGGGGGGCTGTTGCCATCTCCATCTCCAAGGCCTCGCCGGCGGCCAAGCTTCTGTTCCATTTGGCTTTCTTCGATACAGTAGTTTCTATCGCAATAATTAAATATTAGCTGAAAGATTGGTTTTACAGTTTTGAGTCCTCCAGTCATAACAACTAGGGGAGCAACTTGGGTCGGGTAAAACCGAGAACCGACCCACCCTGACCTAAATGGCCAGGTTGGTTCAGGTATTTTGACTAAATGGGTTGGTTCGGTTCTAAGTTTTGTGGACCTGACTAAATATGGGTTAGGGATCGGGTAGACCCGACCCAACCCGAGAACCGAACTTATATATATTAGTCCACATATATATGTCACGGGTTTGGACTTTTGGGCTTCATCACACTAGCACTTGAGTAAACATTATTTGTTTGCTAACGTTGAACCAACTATCAAGAGAACTCAACGGGTGGCTAAAGCCTAAACCCAACATGGACCTTTAGTTTGCTAGTAAATAGTCGGTAACCATTATTTTTTTAGATCAACTCCCAACTCGAGAACCGACCCGAACCAACCCGACCTTAGTGTGGGTTGGGTTGGTTCGGGTCTATACCCAAGTCAGGTTGGTTCGAGTTTCAATATGGTAGAACCGAACTAGTTCGGTTCGGTTCCGGGTTGGCTCAAATCCGAACCAATCTGACCCGAGTTGCACCCCTAATAACAACCCATAACAAGTATCCGCGATGACCTCATGTTGTCATGCGTATGAATCGTAAGCCACTAGCTCTCCTCCCCCTTCCCCCTCCTCCTTCCTCTATCATTCCAGTGATGGAATCTTAAGTTGCTGGCCTTCTTCCCTCTTCATTTTTAATTCCTCTTCCTCCCTCCTTCTTTTCTTGTGTCTGAACCCTAGAGGAGGGAGGAGGGAGGAGGGAGGAGGGAGAGGAGGGCAACAAAGGGTATGTCGAAAAAGGAGGTGGCATAAATGGCTGGGGGTTCAAATGAGGTGGCGACAACCTTGGTATCAATTGCGACTGACCGGAGGTTGGGGGTGAGGTTAAACAAGACATTAAAAAAATTAGGATTTTTTTTTTTTCTGGTGCAATCACTTATTTCATGGGTGCAAAGAGACGGACCGGTCCTCTTTAGGAGAAATAACAAAAGGTTGATTGTGAAGAAGGGACGAGGTTGTCTTTGCACCTCATGTGAGGTGCAAAGACACGATTTGGAGGTGCAAATATAAGATCGGGAGCGGGGTTTAAGGAAATATGTGAGAGGTGTTTGAAAAGACAAACATGCCCTTTTAAACCTATGTTAAAAAGTAGGGGTTATTAGTTTACGGCCCCTCTAACTAATCATATAGTTTGATAAACTCCTCACTATTTTGTAGTGCATTAACTCTCTCCCACTATTTTGCATTAACTCTCTCCCACTATTTTTTTTAAAATGACCATTTTGCCGCTCTAACTACCCTCTAGAACCCAATGTATATTTTTTTTTTAGATGAGTTATATGGTGAAATCCTCAATAGTAGATCCAAAACACTGTAGTTGCTACATTAATGATTTCACTGTAGCAACAAAATTTAGGAGTATAAATTCGGTTGCTGCTCTAAAATCACTGTAGCAGCTGAATTTATACTCCATATAGACCCGAATTTATACTCCATAGGTGCCATAGTTATTTCACTATAACAGTAATATTCCGGAGTATAAATTCGGTTGCTACAACCAAATCATTTTACATGCATGCTACAGTTATTTCACTGTAGTAACCAAATTTATACTCCATATACACCCGAATTTATACTCCAATATCCCAAATTGAATATAGCTATAACTCCTTGAGTATAAATTCGGGCTAGTGGGGGTATTTTAGTCATTTGCTAGGGGTTGAACGAGTCAACAAGGGTTTAATGTAAAATTATCCTTTTTGATTGGGTCTTAGCTTAAACCTAAACATTGGCCGAACTGGTGCTTAAAATCTTTTTTTTTTTTGGTGAAAACATTACATTACAAAGGCGACACCGGCACAAACGATCATTACAATATCATTGTCTAAATTCGCGCATGACCCCGGTAGCCCTCATATCGTGCCCTGCTATTAATAGTAATGGCCCAGGAAAATTCGCGTACCAAACTTGTGATTGTCTGGAGATTCTGCCTCTCGTGGCTAGCCAGTCCGCCACCGCGTGACCTTCTCGGAATATGTGAGAAATACGAACATATCTCCAGAGCTGTATTAAGGCGCGACAATCTTCTAAGATTGGATCAAGAGGCTCATTTGAGAGTAGAATTTGGATTGTGGATAGCGAGTCGCCTTCGATCCATAGGGACATTAATGGAAAACTTTTGAGACCCTCTTGCAATCTCGCCCATAATCCCCAGCCTTCGGCCACCTGCACAGAAGACAGACAACGGGATAGCATCCATACACAAAAAATTACCTTGAGAGTTCTAAAGACAAACCCGACGCCACCCGATGGGAGTGGCATTCAAGAGCGCCATCGAAGTTTAGCTTGATTTCGGAAGGCCCAGGCGGCATCCATCTCACTATGATGTTAATGGATTCACTGGACTCCGTTCTGATGCCTATCGCTTTCGGTTGATGGCATGATGGAACTCTTTAAATTCCTACTTCTTGACAGTAGCCTGAGGGGACTCATTAGCCAAGTCATAGATGGCTTGATTTCTCGCTTTCTAGATATTCCAGATAATAAAGCATATAATGGAGTAAGTGAATTGTTTAAGTCCTCTCTCAGAGGAAAAGTCATAACAAAGAAGGGACCAAAGCTCGCTCAAAAACTGTGGGGGAGGGACGGGGGTTGTCAGATTTCGCAACATCATCCAGACCATTTTCGTCGGGGCATAAGAAAAGAATGTGTTCCGAATTTTCCAGGGACAAATCACATCGAGGGCAACGAAGTGGGACTTGTATGCCGTGACGACTAAGTAATTGCCTCGAAGGAATTATATCAAGAATCACTTTTCATATAAAGGCTTTTGGTCTAGGTGGGTAATGCAATTTCCAAAGCAATGTCCACATCCAATCTGTAGAATTAGAGATGCCCGGGGCTGTTAAACAGTTATAGGCATCTCGGACCGAAAATCGTGGTTTCAAATTACAGCCCCAGTAGTACAATTGCTTTGGTCGCCTGAGGAAGATAGGGATCGATAGAATCTCTGAGACAATATCCTGATGGAAAATAAAATAGAGATGCTCAATATCCCATTATCCGGAGAGTGACAAAAATTCATTAACAACTGAAACCTGTCTGAAATTGTCCATGTTGAGAAAACAAGCATCACACAATAGGGGGACTGGCCTGAGCCAAGGGGACATCCAGGGGTCAACATCTGCTGCAACCCACACAGGTATCCGGAAATTCATTTGGGCCACAGGAATTCCCTCAGAAAGAGCCCGCCAAGCCCAAGAGCATTTGGCTGGAGGCTTCCATTGCCCAGATATCATTGGAGGGGTTATATTTGCTACGAACAAACCGAACCCAAAGGTTATCTCCGACATTATTCAGAATCTGAAACACTTTTTTCTCCATCATAATCTGACGGAAAGATTGGAGTCGTTGAATGCCCAACCCACCTGTCTCTTTAGAGCGGCAAACTGTGTCCCAGTTGGCAAGATGTAAGCCCTTAGGATCATTATTTTTAGCCCACAAGAATTTGTGAATCTCTTTTTTGATCGAGTTTATAGTGGAAATAGGGACCCAAATATTGGCCAAGAGGTACAACGGCAAGCTTTGGAGAACAGACTTAATTAAAATCATCTTCTATAAAGGTTTTTCATCAAGTCCTCCTAATTAAAAAGTATAGATGGCTTCAGCCATAAAAGGACAATTCTCATTAGATAATAAATAGTAGGGATAATCGGGGGCCTCATTGCAAGGACTTCTTTATCTAATTGGTATTCGCATATCATTTCTCGTCCACGGTGGGTCCCGCATACATCGCTGGGCTGTGAGCGACCTACGTGCCATGTCAGCACATATCGCCCTCCTATGGATAATTTCGAGTTCTGATCTCCTCCAGTCGGTCGGTCCGGTCGGTGGGATCAGCATGCATCACAGCCGCACAATTGCTGGGGACCCAAAGTCAATGCACTCCAGCCAAGGGCGTAGCCAAATTTTTTTTTTGGGCTAGGCTAAAATTAAACTAGCTTTTTTTTACAATAAAATTTTTACTTTATAAAGAAATACTAAGCAAAATTTTTTAAGCAAACATCGACGTACTAGAAATTATATTAATATAAAAAAGGTTAATTATACTTTGTCCTCCTGAATTTTAGCTCAAAAACATTTAAGTCCCCTATAGTTAAAAAAACTAGATTTTGCCCCATTGAAGTCAAATAAAAATTACAAAATGAGAGAAATTAAGTAGTTGACAAAAGGGGTATTGTGCTAACATTTCAAACTTTAGGGAGCGTTTTGGAACAAAGTAAAATATAGGGGGGGTTAAGTGTTTTTGGCGACGATTCACGTTTTGTGAGGACTCAGAGACGGTAGCGATTCACGTACGTGTTGTAAGGGGCCAAGAGCCTTGCTGGGTTGATGCGGGCTAGCGTCTTGGTTGAGGTGAGCTGAGACATGTACTTAATAACATGAGCTAGTTTTTCTCAAAACTCGGCCGGGCTATAACCCGGCCGAGCCAACTATTAAATCCGCCCATGACTCCAGCCGACCGCATGCGGCAGTGATGTGGCCGGGCTCACCGACTGGAGGAGATCTGAACTCGATAATTTTGGTTCCTCACCACATCAGCATATATCTAGGCTGGGTGCAACGGACGGATGTGATAGTGCCACATCAAGTTGGCAAAATTGGTTGGCAGAATAGCATTTTCAGGTCTGTTAGATCACATCCCAAAACCCGGGTTGTAAGAGGAGGTCCACAGAAGGTATATGTAGCGGGCGAAAGGTGCCCTCTTTACCGATGTGGGATTAACTGGTGGACTTCCTCAACAGCCCCCGTCATGCGGAGCACGCGGAGCGAGACACAATCGGAAGGGACCGCACCCGGAGGGAGATGGTGAATTCAGCTCTGATACCATGTTAGATACCCTCACGTTCCAAAACCCGGGTTGTAAGAAGAGGTCCACATATATAGCGGGCGATAGATGTCTCCTTTACCGGTGTGGGACTAACCGATGGACTTCCTTAACAAGATCAATAAGGCTGGTTTCACCTTAGAGCCTAACAACAGGGGACCTCGTACGTTGTTGGATGCAGCAGTGGGGTGCATTGAATCTCCTCATCAAGCTCTATCTCATTGGTTCTGTTTGGGTAAGCGTTTTTTTTTTTTTTTTTTTTTGTTCCCATTAGGTATGGCTATTTATTAAATTCTATAATCCCTTGAACATGACATCAATGGTTAGGATTCGACCTCGCAAACAAGACACAACCCAGCATGCCTTGAGAGAGTCGAACAAGGAACCTCTCCAATAGGGAAAAGACAACACTGGAGCGACTCTGATAACGGCGGCATCTCTCCAACGGCTTTCTTCGCGTTTAGTAATTGGTTGGGGACCATCATGAGCTAAGATTAGGGGTGGCAATGGGTCGGGTCGTGTCTAGTGCTGTGTTCGTCTTGTGTCCAAAACCCCTAGACCTGGACCGACCCGTTTAGCTAATCATGTCTAGATCCTAAACTCGTACCCGACCCGCTAATAAACGGGTAGATCCGGTAAGACCCGTTTACCACCCGGGTCAACGCAGTTGACCCGATCCGACCCAATCCGACTTGACCCGACCTGACCCGAAAGACCCGGTAGTATTATATATTATAGTATCAGATTGCGGGTAGACCCGACACGACCCGTTGAATACTAAACGGGTCTTCCCGGGTCTACCATATCCAGACCCTAAACCCGGACCCGACCCGACCCGGACTCGACCCGACCCGGACTCGACCCGTTTACGACCTGAACCCGTTTAGCCCTGACCCAGACCCGCTAACTCCGTGTCGGGTCTGCCGTGTCGAGTCCGAAATTGCCAGCCCTACCTAAGATCCGTATACCGGCTCATACACAACTGATGGGTCTCTTCCACACGACCCACACACACACAGTCTACACAGACGAAGCCAAAGTGTAGTTGACACGGCCCACTTTGTCTTCCTCCCAAACACATCCGCATCCAAAATTGACGTCGACGGCGTGACGCCGATCACACGGTGCCCCCCTTTACCGCACTTAACCTGAGCCGTGATTACACGACGCCTCTCCCGCACGTACTCCCCACCCTCCTTCTCTCTATATGCACTGCTCACTTCTTCACTCTTTAACAAGAAAAGTCACGTACCCCCCCTTCTCTCTCTCTCTCTCTCTCTCTCGTAATAAAGAGACCCAATGGCTCCCAGGGAGCACCCACCACCGGAGCCCGCCAATATCCTCCCCGGGACCCGGCCCAGCACCGCCGTCAACCTCTTCAGGGCCGACCTCGCCCTACGGCTCCTGGTGTTCGCGACGACGCTCGCGGCCACCGTGCTCATGGTCACCAGCCACCAGTCAGTGCTCATCAGGCTCCCCTTCTCGCCGATTCCGTTGTCCCTCGACGCCAAGTTCAACTACTCACCGGCCTTCATGTGAGCCTCACAATACTTCCGACAATTTTGTGGGACCATAATTAAATTCTTTAGGGTGGTAGTTAAGTTGAGCTTGGTTTGATGGATGGGTGCAGATACTTCGTGGCGGCGCTGTCGGTGGCCTGCTTGTATAGTTTGCTCACCGGGGTGGCCGCTGCCGTCTCCATCTCCAAGCCCTCGCCGGCGGCCAAGCTGTTGTTTCATTTGGGTTTATTTGATACGGTAGTTTCTAGCGCGATAATTAAATATTAGCTGAACGATTTGTTTTATAGTTTTGAGTCATAACAACCCATAACAAGCTAGTATTCGGGATGACCTCATGCTGTCATGCGTACGAATCATAATTAAGCCACTGGCCCTCCTCCCCCTTCCCCCTCCTCCTTCGTCTATTATCCCTGTGACAAAATCCTAAGCCGCTGACCCTTCTATCTCTTCCCTCTTTCTTTAATTCTTCTTCCTCCTTCCTTCTTCCTCCATTTTATTTGTGTCTGAATCCCAAAGGAGGAGAAATAATTAAAGGAGGAGGAAGGAGGAAGAGGAGGATAACATAGGTTGTGTCGAAAAAGGAGGTGGCATAGATGGCGAGGTGGTCGACTGAGGTGGCGACAACCGCAGTATCAATTGCGACCAACTGAAGGTTGGGAATAAGGTTAAACAAGGAATAAAAAAATTTATTTTTTTTTCCGGTGCAATCACTAATCTCATGGGTACAAATAGACGGACCCTGGGATGACCTTGTTTAGGAGAAACGACAGAAGGATGATAGAGAAGAAGGGATGGGGGTATGGCCAATGGCAGGCCCACGCCCTCGTTTATGTATAAGGCTAGAAAATAACTGATTGCCTAAGTCTGGTACATTATCGATTGCGGCAGTTAAGACATGATTTGGAGGTGTAAATTGAAGATCGGGAGCGGGGTTTAAGGGAACGTGTGAGGGATGTTTGAAAAGATAAACATGCCCTTTTAAACCTATGTTAAAAAGTAGGGGTTATTAGTCTAAGACCCCTCTAACTAATCATGTAGTTTGATAAACTCCTCTCGATGTTTTGTAGAGCATTAAGTCCCTTCCACTATTTTTTTTTAAATGACCATTTTGCCGCTCTAACTACCCTGTAGAACCCAATGTATAAATTTTTTTTACATGCATTGTACAATGAAATTTTCAATAGTAAACCCAAAACATTGTAGTTGCTACAGTGATTTTACTGTAGCAATAATATTTCGGAGTATAAATTTGGTTGCTACAGTGAAATTGCTGTAGCAGCTGAATTTATACTCCATATACACCCGAATTTATACTTCGTAGCTGCCACAATGATTTCATTGTAACAATAATATTTCAGATCATAGATTCGGTTGCTACAGCTAAATCATTGTAGCTGCTACAGTGATTTCACTGTAGCAACCAAATTTATACTCTATATACACCCGAATTTATACTCAATTATCCCGAATTGAAATCACTGTAGCGATAGATCTTGGAGTATAAATTCGGACTAGCGAGGGTATTTTAGTTATTTGCTAAGGTTTGAACAAGTCAACAAGGTTTTAATGTAAAAGTGTTTTTTCGGACATGGTCTTAGTTCAAGCCGAAACATTGTCGGAACTGGTTCTAACAACTGGGGCCTAACAACAAGGAGAATATCATGTTCAGGTCAATAAGGTTGGTTTCACCATTGAGCCTAACAACAGGGCCCCCCCCCTCGAACGTTGTTGGGTGTTGTGGTGGTTTGCATTGAATCTCATCATCAAGCTCTATCCCATTGGCATTGTTTGGGTAAGTTTTTTTTTTTCCCATTAGGGATGGCTAATGAGAGCTTTAGCCCTCTCCAGTAACGAAAACGATCAATAACAGACTGATAAAGCTTAATATTGTACAATGCAGAATCAGCGACCACGATGCACACGCTTCCCTCTATTTATAAGAGTACCCTCTCATACATTGTGGTTGTTTGTTACATCACAAGTTTCCAAGTGCTACCGGTCTGTTACTGGTCATTTTTGTTACTGGAGCAGAATCGAGTCCCCCCACAACAGGGAGTCGAGGAGAAGTGATAAGCACGAACCGCTTAAGTTAAAAGCGGTTCATTGCTAACTACCGCCGCCCCATCAGATACGGAAAACGAGATAAGCTTGAACCACACGCTTAAGTTAAAAGCAGCCACGACATGGCATAACCCCTAATCCAAACACAGCCTAATATAGGATCATTGATTAAAAAAAACGGAATACAGCTAACAATGAACAAGACATAATCCTTGAGATTAGTGTGGAAACCAAACCAAAACAACTTGGCAAGAGAGTATATACCGAGTAATATCTCTCTCTCTCTCTCTCTCTCACACACACACACACACAAAAAAGAGAGGGACCAGGATTCAATGCATCGAGTGGCACCACACAGGATTAGTACCAGTGATCTCATATATTCAAGGACAAATTACACTTACCCTCCTGAAGTTTAGCCCAAAATCACTTAACCCCCCTGAGTTTATAAACCACATTTTGCCCCTTCAATTCAGTTTTGATTGGATGGAAATTACCAAAGAGGAAATTTAATAGTTGACAAAAGGGGTATCGTGCTAACATTTAAAACTATAGGGACCAATTTAGAATAAAACAAACGACAGGGCGGTTAAGTAAGTTTGGACTAAACTTCAGGGGGTAAAGTGTAATTTACCCTATTCAAGGGCAAATTAATGTGATTAGTAAAATTGTCGTACGAAACCAAGAATATCAAGCTATCCTAATGTGATTAGTAAAATTGTCGTACAAAATACGCCTTTGCTTGGGTTTTTACCATTTAATTTACAGCTAATGTTGTTGTTCGGTTGATGAAGTTAATTTTCGGGGTGGTGGCTTCGGCTACCGGAGCGGCAGCCGGCGTTGCATACATTGGCCTGAAGGGAGACTCTCATGTTGGCTGGAATAAAGTGTGCAACATCTACGGCAAGTATTGCCAACATGTGGGGAGCTCTGTTCTTCTCTCGCTGGTGGCGTCGATCACCCTGCTTCTACTTGTGATGGCCTCCACCTTTTCCCTTTATCATCGAAGCCGCGATCTCCGTTACTAAATCGGATGTTCCAACTTTGGTGACGATTACCGTGCATGGTATAATGTGGTGATGATTACCGAGCATGGTACGATAAGTTGAGAGACAATTTATGTGATTTCGTATATTGCAAACTATAATGGGTACGATTTTTGAGCCACTCGACAGATGAAACCTTGACGATGCCTCGGAAAAAAACCCCGAAAAGAAATCGGGAAACTAGATTTCAATCCTATGCTCATATCAAGTTTCTCAGAGATTAGTAAAATACGATAAATTATAAGAAAAAAAATTCAAGAATGAAAAAGAAAAATCTCGTGAAAAAAATGGTACTAATGTAAAAGATGTATTTTGCTTTGTTACAAGTTATAATAAACTTTGTATCATCTCACCATTCCGATTAATTCTCATCAGCATCGTCGTCGCCGGGATCAAAAGCCACATGATAGCTCATGGAGTTGGCCTGCAAACGTTGAAACTGTCCGATCAGATTTTTCGCCTGAGAGACATCAGATCACCTCTTGCGCATTCAACACTACCAGTTCTCAGTGAATTGTGATTGGCTTCAGAACTCCAGGACTCATGATTTGCTTGGTCTAAGGTCTTGAACCGAGAGAGAGAGAGAGAGAGAGAGAGAGAGAGAGAGAGAGAGAGAGAGAGAGAGAGAGAGAGAGAGAGAGAGAGAGAGAGGAGAGAGAGAGAGAGAGAGAGAGAGAGAGAGAGAGAGAGCTCTTACTCGACAAGTTTTTTCTGTGAAACCAGGTCCAGTATGATCAATCCTTTGGATTTCCTTTAACTGTTTCTAGATCAGTTCCTAGCAGTACAGATCTGTTATTTCAGCAACAAGGTTCAAATCTTCTTGATCAAAACATATTACAAACTGTGGGATATCTATGGTGGACAGCATTACAATTAATCTATGCTTGGTTGAAGAAGGGTCTAATGTTCATTAATTGACTTATACATGTTAGATATCCTCATGTCCCAAAACCCGGGTCGTAAGGGGAGGTCCACAGAGGGTATATATATATAAAGCGGGTGATGGGTGCCTTTCTCCCCGATGTGGGACAATCTGTTAACATTCCCCTCACGCGGAGAACGGGTGGTAAGGATCCTCCCACAGTAGTCCCATGGTCCCACGCGAAGCACGTGTGGCAAGGCATGATCGATGGGGAGCATCTGGAGTAAGAGCAGGAGTCGGGATAGCTCTGATACCATGTTAGATACCCTCACGTCCCAAAACCCGGATCATACGGGGAGGTCCACAGAGGGTATATATATAAAGTGGGTGATGGGTGCCTCCCTTACCGATGTGGGACTATCCGTTAACAATACATATATATAGTTATGATAGACCTCCATGTCTGCTAAAGTTAATTAGTAATAATTATAGATGGTCATTAACATAACGTTTCTTTCAATATGATGATTCAAATTCCCAGTAACCTGGGTCTAGAGCCATAAGCAGGTTTACTATTACTAGTGATTCTCATTCAACTACATCTTTACCACCAGAAGTGTAAGCATGGATTTTATATGCCACTTACACTTTCTTGCACATTTAATTAATATGAGGATTTAAAGTGACTTTACATGGACTTTTAGAGCTTGCTTGTTGTTTTGCTTTTGGTACATGTTTTTGAAAACAAATGTGCAAAAAAATTAGAGTTGTTTTTTCTTTTTTTTGAACGATAAATTTAATTTATTATATAAAGAACCGGTTACAGTATCGGCTTATCTCTGGACGAGTAAACAGTAACAAGACCCAAGAGGGTCACACAACAACCTAACACTTGACCAAGAAATCAAAAGCTCAAACAAATGAGCAACACACAAAGTTAGACCTAAGGACAAGAAGATCCAGCACACGATCTACAAGAACGGTACACCGAGAGCAAGAGGAAGTAGAAGTGCAAGGGCCCTCCAGACAAACTAGATCTATACTCCATCACCACCTCCTCTAGTACCCTCCAAGCAAACAGATTAAAGTTGTTTGGTTAATGGAGTGTGGCGTGTGCAAACAGATGCACACTAGGATACATTTATACAACTTTTGCACATAAAGTTGAACTTTGATTGCACAAGTCACATGTGCAAACAGATCGATGCATGTGCAATATTTGCACAAGATCCATAAGTGCCCTTAGGTATTGTTGTTGTGCATGTCATGTGTGTTCAAGTTGTGCATGAGTCATGGAGAGAGAGAGAGCGGTCCTTCAGGTGGGGGTGTTGAGGTAGGTTCTTCCTCCCCAATGGTGAATGCGCAAAATGTTGAGGCTCAACAAGCCAAGGTTGCAGCACCGTGTGATGTTGTAACCTTAATTTTTGTTGATGGAGTCTATGCTTCAAAGGGTGAGATTACAGATACGACTTTAGAAAAGAGTCGTAGAGAGTATCTATGAGGAGCTTGCATATACGGTAATCGCTAAAGAGTCAGAGTTGGATTTTGAAGAAAGGCAGTGTGCGTGTGCCATTTGGAGGGTGTTGAGGATAGTAGTGAGTCGAATGAATGGCTGGAGGGGGAGCCTGACCCCAACGTTGCTAATTCGGATGAGAATGGTCGGAAGGGGAAGAATTTATCCCCTTTCACTCAACTCCCCAAAGTGTTGACAATTCCAAACTCAGCCTATCTTGCAAAACTTGCGAGCCTTACCTAGGAGAAGATGTCAAAGCCAAAGACACAGAAAGCTCAATCTCGAACTCAAAGGTCCTGTAAGAGCATCTACAATAGCTCTTCTGCCCCTGATCTTAGAGTTGTATTTTGTGAGGCATATGTTGTGCCTAAGGGTGCAGTGCAACTTGGGTTGGGTAAACCGAGAACCGACCCAACTCGGTCCAAATGTGCCCTTAGGTATTGTTGTTGCGCATGTCATGTGTTCTCAAGCTGTGCATGAGTCGTTGAGAGAGAGAGAGAGAGAGAGAGAGAGAGAGAGAGAGAGAGAGAGAGAGAGAGATAAAATTTCACCTAAACACATGAAATTTTGATTGCATAGGCCACATGTGCTATTGTACATAGAGATGCATGTGCAACATTTGTACAAGATCCAAACGTGCCCTTAGGTATTGTTGTTATGCATGACATGTGTGCTCAAGTTGTGCATGAGAGAGAGAGAGAGAGAGAGAGAGAGAGAGAGAGAGAGAGAGAGAGAGAGAGAGAGAGAGAGAGAGAGAGAGAGAGAGATGAAAGGATTTCGGCAAGAATTAAAGTACAATATTGTAATTGTTATGTCAAAAAACAATTATGGAGCATTGAGATGAAGTCGAGCAAAGTTTGGGACAAGGCCAAATGGTTGGCATGCACATTAGTAATTTAGTATGCAAAGTTAAAAATGAAGTTAAGCATTTAGATTTTTGCATATCCGTACCGAGATTTATGAAGATATATGAAAGATAATGAAAAAGATACATGTGTAAATCTCTCTATGAATGTAGCGCATGCAATATAAACATTCGGGATATATGTTCTCCGGAAAGTAGAAAATCCCAAGTTCAACAAAGAGGAAGTGATGGTGAGGTTAGATACTGGTTCGAAACATGAGATCAAGAAAGAAAAGGAAGCAACTAACAAAAAGGCAAGGCAAACAGAAGGGATCTCTCCTCGAATCTTTACTAGCTCCTTCAATAAACTTTCTCTAGGTTGCTTTTGCTTTTCATAAACGAAAAAGATAATAGGGCTAGTCTTTTCAAATTTGTAGAATTATATGACAAAATTGGGTAAAAGAAACATAATGATTACACATATGAGTTACAAAAATAAATCCTAATAAGTAATAACTGTTGGAATTGGATCTGCTTATCAGAGTCGCAGCGGAAGCAAAAGATAGATCCGAAGATCATACGGTGTATGTTTCATTACAATTAATTCTACAAAATAATCTACATGCAAATCTATAATCTTAGCATATGTGCGGACACCCTAGAGGCATACTACGATCTACGGAAGACATGTATGCATCTAGTTAGGTGTTTAGAATCATCATACCTTGTGGATCTATGATCCGGAGAGAACGAAACGATGATGAACCGCACGTGAATCGCAAGGGAAGCTATCGGATAGCACCTATCCCTTGCGAATTGAGGAATTCTCGAAGTCCTACCTCTGAGTGCAAGGACTACGAGCCGACGGAGGAATTCGTTACGAAGACGATGACGAGCCGCGAGATCTCCTCCTTCTCTTTTCTCTCTTCTTCCTTCCTTCCTCCTTCTTCTTCCTTCTCTCTTCCTCTTTCTTCCTTGGCCGAAACCTCAGAGAGGGAAAGAGGGAGAGGGGGGTCGGATTTTCTAGAGGGGGAGAGGCTAGGGGCCAACCCCTCCCTCTCTATTCCTCTTATAGGGATGAGGGGGGGGCGGTTTTCAGGGTTTCCACAACTCTATCATAAAGCCTGGACGAAAATGCCCTTCATGAACAGTGAAAAACTGAAAGAGAGATTGAGTGAGGTGCGCTACTCGGAATCGAGTTCCGTCAGCACCTATGAGCTCCTGGAATTATTCCGCTCATTCTAAGATCCATATTCAATATATTCTGAGCCATATTTCAGTATTTACCAAAATACCCCTATGGCCCCTAACACATGTGAATTAGGTTCTTGGGCACCGGGCTTGCACTCCATCGCGCTACTTCGCATCCAACGTATCCAAACAGATCCGGGGAACAATTCCTATATGCAACGACAGGGTGAAACCTTCAAGGTTCGGGATCTCTAGCTCCAACCAGATCCTTGATGAACTATTCCCGGTGACACACCAAAAGTTCCGTTAATCAGCCCTAATCCGATTAACCCGCGTAGCCACCCAGAGTGCGACGCGAGTTGAACTCTAATGATCCTAAACTTATGTTACTCTCTCGTAACCCTGTTCTCTACTATACTCTGATAATCCTTAGTCCCTCCTATTATTGGTGCCATGATACGACTTGGGCGGTGGGGAGCACCATTAGATCCCGATCGATCACCTGACTAGGAATTGATGACTTGTCATCTATAACACCACACACCTTCCGGTGCTATTCCTAGCATCCGAAACATCGTCAGTCATACTGACAACCACCAGGCCTGGGTTAACCGTGTGGACAGATTGACTCATCAAAATGTACCTATCCAACACTGGACGTCGGATAACCTGTAGGGATTACATGTCACTCAAGCGCCAGCCGAGTAACCCAACGTACCGTGGTATTGGACTATGGAAGGTCTACACACGTTGGCACATCAAAGCACCACACAACTGGTTAGCCCAGTGTAGATGATCCCTCAGGGTTAAGGACAGATTATCTATAGTAGTAAGACGGTTTATGCACCAGTGTCTGAATCACTGAACTGTGCACCGTCTTGGTTCCTGTTCAACATGATCATCGTGCTTGGTCCAGGTGAATGGGAATTCCCACGTTCCCGTGGTGAAGATTTCACCACATCCTCTACCTGCAACAACTTGTTCTCGGTGAAGCAATCGGCATCACCTAAGCTGTGAAAATAGTTCTAGGTCTACACACAACAGGTCCACTGGGTCTCCCAAGCATGGATCCACCATGCGCCTCAGTGGCCTACTGTGTTCCCCATAGGGTCCTTTATTATATGTGTATTAACATATACCAAAGTATATTTTAATTAAAGCAATAACCAAAGTCATCTTTATTAATGTTAATACAGAAAATCCACGCTCAGGACATACGAGCTACAACAATAACTGCATTAGTTCTACCTCGGTTTGAAAATGTTATCCCATGTATTGATAGACCATCTGGTCCTTCAACCTTTCGTCTTCTATTGATCTGAAGATAGATACCAACATTCGTCCTTCTCACAACCCATGTACTAGATGATACATTCTCCGATGCGTCCATGTAGAAGTACCCAATGGACCTAAAATAAACCATGACCCTCTTACACACTAGGAGGATCATTTATCCTAGTTATATATATTGTCAAGTTATTATTATTTATCTCTAGTGGCTATTGTTAATTGAATGCCCCTATAAGCTAAGGCTATAAAATAAAAGAAATCAACCAACAACACATGCCAGTGTGCATGTGTTGGTGGATTCATTTACATCCTTAACGATGTGCTGATTAAGAAAAGAAAACAAAATAGATCAGTACATGACCGATGATAGGTAGATAGCTGGTCATGGCAAAGAGCTTAAAACTTGGAGAGTGCAGCATTCAGATTATGAAGGTCGCTTCTGATTGAAAAGAATCCGACGAACAAGATCAGTGCAAGCTTCCTCGGATCTTGTGGATTTTCATGCAGAGATACCAAGAACCAGGGCATTTCAAACCTTATTGATTCTGCAGAATGCCAAAGCAATAGGAAGAAGAACGATAAACCCCTCATGTTCAATTTCAATAGCCAAATTATGCCATCCAACGAATACATAACATGGTTATGTAACAAAAATATAATTCCGAAATAGCTAAGAAGGCAAAAAAAAAGGCAAAGTTTTCTTGACACAAAAAAACCCACTTAAAAGGCCTAGAAACCAAAATCCGCAACCACCCTAGAGAATTCGAGCTAAAAAACACTAGAATATGCAAACATAAATGTTACAAAAAAGAGCAATTTTTTTCTAAAAGTGGGTCAAAATTCACCCTTAACGCTACGGAGCAAGCCAGCTGAAAAGCTCAGAATAAACTTTCTGAATTTAGGTCATAATAAAAATTTCGATAACCGAGCGTAAAGTTATGTCTGTTTGAAGTTCACACGATCTATTTCGATGATACGGCGGGGGGGGGGGGGGGGGGGGCAAATAATCTAAATATGCATTTATTTTTTTACAAAAGAGCAGCTCATAATCTTCTGGGGAAAAAAACTTTGTCTCCAAGGCACTCAAGTCCAATTCCCCAACAATGGTTCATTGGAGAACCTTGCTGACCCATATATGTACTTGGTAATTTTCTAATTATATTTTACACTTACCAATTCAATAGTCTCTACATAACTAAACACAATACCAACCCAACTTTATTAAGTAAATCTAGATACATTTTCATAAGGTAAAGTTCATGGGACAATGAAAAGGTATAAGCAACAATGTTAATGTATAAGAAGGCCTTTAGGAACACAATGTTCAGATTGAGCAAAAATTTACAAACAAGGCTATATTGTACATCCAGGAAGTAAAGGATAATAATCAATTCATCCATCATATAGTGACATACTAGAACAATGAGCAAATTATTGAAATAATCAGTAAAAGACTGTAACTCATATAAGTTGCATTAAAAGAGAAACGGATGCTCGGTTATATGCAGGACGTGCTCGGTAGTAGTTTATATTTGACGAAAAAAGGTGACTAGACAACATATTTTCAAAAAGGAGGATGCGTAGCAACCCACCTTCTAAGTTTCATAGAACCCACCTAGTACTAACATTTTATCGTCCCTTCGTTTTCAATAAATAGGCAGCCAAATATTCCCTAATGAATGATAATGAGGGTTCATCTGAATGAAGAGATAATCCTATGAAAGGCTTATCTAACTCTCATACCAAATGCTTATAAATTTGGGTGTCACCATGCATTCCATTCGAGCATAAGCAAGTATGTTGACTTTAAAACTAAGAGGCAGCATTGAATTATGTTGATGCATATAAACAGGGATGGATCTAGGGGGGCATGTGGGGCCGACCACATCCCCTAGATTCAAAAAAGAACCCCTTATTATAGTAGTATTAGTTAGGATTATTTACAAATTATATAAATCCGCCCCCCTCGATTTTTAACAAAATTTAAGACCCCCCCCCCCCCCCCCCCCCCAAAAAAAAAAAAAAAAAAAAGAAGATTTTTCTAACGTTCGCCCCCCCAAGGTTCGATTCTTGGATCCGTACCTGCATATAAACAATGATACTTATGGAATAAATTAAGAAATATGAGTTCTTTATGCCTAGTCTATAACCATCTAAATTCTTGAGAATGCTGCATTAAAGAACTCGAATAAGGCTGTGTCCTATAGATGTTGCAATATATTGTGAGAATGTTCAACTTAGGTACCGCTTGCCGCCACAATTATGGAATCAAAATTGACTAAGAAAAGCACGAAAGAATGGGAACATACCATTTTGGCACCTTCTTCCAGAAATGTGGTGAGGGCTTTGCCTCAATGTAAGCCCTTTCCAATGCAACTTCTTGCTCCTTTGTCCAGACCCTGAAATCTTTGCAGCATTCCTTTACCTCTCTTCTTCCTATCCCACTATTCTCTTCGCAATTTCTCTCTAGAATTCTCCCTTTCTTCTCTTTGGCTTCTCTCATCAAAGAAATAATTGGGTCATATTTCTTTATGGTTGACTGTTTGACCAAGAATATCAATAAACAAGGATCTCCTTATCAAGATCAGGTGCACTCTCAAGCCTCCAGACTTTTCTTCTACGTTTTTCATATTTCTTGAAAGAGATCACTGACTTGAGTGTCGGAGGAGGGATTCAGGAGATTGATCTCCTAGTATATTTCCTTATGTGTTTTATACAGATCGACGACCAAGAAGCTCATGCTAATCTCGACCTCCCTCAATATCGCTTGAACCATGGGGGTGGGATGAATCTGACCCAATGTTGATGAGCCGTTAGATTAATCATCCCTTAGTTGAGTTGTGACCCAGAACTGTATAACTAATTTGAGAAAAGAGATTGGACCTAATCAGGTCATGATAGAGGGATCCACTATAATTCAGTACAACATCGCAGTCCATATGTTTTGGCTCCAGTGAGACATTCAAGCCTTTGGTGGTCTTATCAATCTTTTTGAGGGCATACAAGGGAGTTGCACCCTTTTATGCATTGTCAGGTTAATAGTTTTGATTCCTACCACTTGGCCGACCTAAAGGAGGTGAGGAGAAAACACGCACTTGCCCAACATCGCTAGTAGTGTTCTTTTTAATTTTTTGTAGCATTAGACCTAATACTAATTTATCTAGGTCACCTATTTTTTATGTAATCAATGGATATTATCATTTTAAATTATCAGCAAGTACCAGTCGTTGAAATGCATTGCAATGCATGATACTCAATTGGCTTAACGAGTCGAACTACATTTGAAACTAGTGGCGTAACTCGAGCGGTTTGGGTTGAGTTAGAATTTACGAAAGCTTGAAGTAAGTACTCTGGCATGAGGTCCCTAGCCCGAACTCACATTTTTGAGCTCGAGAGTGGCATTAGGTTTAGCTCAGATCGAACTGAGTTCGGTAATAAAGTAAATATAATGTGCTTGCCATCTATGTAGTTTGGATAGAGTAATTTTATTCACACTCTAAAATTAACACACACCTTGCTTCCCCCAGGTTTTGGAGTGGCATCACTAGATTCGATGTCGCCTCTCATTCCCCCCTCCTCATGCTCCTCCCCCATCACCTTCGTGGAAGAGGCACCAGAGGTGACGGAGGAGGAGGCGGAGGGGTAAGGAAGGGAAGGGGACAAGTGCTCCGATGATGGGGAAGGAGGCGGGGGGAAGGGGAGGTGACGACAGCTCTGACAAGGAGGTGGAGAAACAATGGCTGCTCCAATGATAGGGAAGGAAGGGGGCAAGGGGAGGAAGAAGGAGGGAAGCATGTGGGGTATGAAGAAGGGGAGGGAAGGAGGAGGGGAAGGGGAGGTGACAATGGCTTCAGTGACATGGAAGGTGGAGGAGGGGAGGGAAGGGGTGGCCATGGGCTTCGATGAGGAGGATGAGGGGAGGCAAAGTGTGTGTGTATTGCGTAATAAAGAGAGGAAGCAGGTGGGTATGCTCCTATACATACACGCCGTAGCGCTGCATCCTTACCGTAAAAAGGCCATAGGATGGAAGCGATGCGTGCGGGATGGCACCATGTTGACGTCATAGTTGTGCATAAGGATTAATGCACCGCTCCCATTACATGGCCCGTGCAGCGTGGATCCAACATATGCATCGCTCTTATTTTTATAGGTGTTGAAGATGTGGCTCCAAACAAGACGCATACAAAATCTAAGGATCGTGCGCAAAGAAACGGCGGAAGACAGAGCACCGAGGGGAGAAGGACTCGGCCAGACATAGTCGTGTGCACAACTGACATCGGCATAAAAGTCGGGTGAGAAACAAAAGATGGATCGTGTGCACGACCTCCTTCAGGTCATGCGCACGACTCTCGATAGCAGCACACCGGACGGGCGGTTCGGGCTGCGTTTTCTCGTGGGACTCCTTTTCCAAGTCGGATACGAATGTATGGTTATAAATAGGTGATCCTATGACAAACCTAGGGGATCATGGTGGCACAATAGTAACCCCAAGGAGAGATTAGAAGGTATCCATCACTAAGGGAGAGGGAAGGGAATCAATTGGATGCGAAAGGTCTATGTAGGGTTTTCTTTGGTGTTCTTCAGGGTGAAGGGCTGGAAGATCTATTCTCTAAAGGGGGGTTTCTTTTTGTGGGTGTATGAGGGATTGGTTAGAGATAATTGTAATTGTATTCGAGTTTTTTTCCATACTAGTAAATTCATCGATTGGTCGTTGCCGAAATTTCTTGGGTGTTTTGCTTGTTTAGTCATTCTTGCTCGGTCTTGTCGGTGGTCGTCTCCATCATGGTGCTTCTACGCAAGTCGTGTTCCGCTACGCACTGGCCATTCCATTGCCTGTGCGGCGTGGATCCAGCATATGCATCGCTCTTATGTTTATAGGTTCATATTCATGCGATCGAGATCGAATCCCAGTGGTAATGCGCCTGCCCCCCATCTGGCAGGTTGTGTATTCAAAACGACACGAGCCTTCCTCCCGTCTTTGCGACTGGTTTATCACTTGTTTTTATGGCGGGTTTATCTCTAGCTTTTGTGGTAGGCCTATCCGTGCTCCTACGTGGCAATAATACATGTGAAGTATGGTTCGAACCCTAGTTTATCTCCTGCTCCAAAGCACACAACAAAGGATGTTGTGACCGTGAGGTGCTTAAAATAAAATTGGGTCAATATTAATGAGCAGAGGGGTGATGGCGATAGAATAGGCAAAGTCTGCCCCCAGTGGCAAAGAGGAACAACACGCATCATTAAAACCGCGAGAGAAAAAACAAAGGGGGAGAAAAGCAGCCAACGGCAAGGAAGGATTACTTTCTCCACCATTTCCTATTTACCTCATCATCGATATCGGCAATCCTGCGATTGTTACCCTCGAAAACGGGCTTCGAACTGAGGTCAGGACTCGTCCCCATTCCTCGGTTCATCGTTTTTTTTAAAAAAAATCTGCTGGTTGTCTCTGTTTATGTCTTTGCTCGATCTGTGTAGTGATTTTTTTTTTTTTTGGGTTTTGTTTCTGATAGATTTCTGGATTCGTTTTGGTAATTCTATTGATGGGTTTTGTTAATTTTACTTGTATGAAGTGAATCCAATGCTGTTTCTCTCCCCATTTTGCATATACTGGACCGGCTTGAAATTGCGAATTTAAAGTTTTTTGTGAAGGTAGAGGGCTTCTGAGACCAAAAATAATTTATGGGTTTTTGTTAATTTCCGTTAATTTCAATTTTTTTTCTTCAAATTGTAAAATAGATTGAAACTTCCCTGATTGGGTTATTTCTGAGCTGGGCTTTCTCCTGATTCCCATGAAGTGTCGTGGTGATCTTGAGCTCGACGAATATATATATATTGATTCCGCTCCTCGAAAATATTTATCTGTATTGGTATCGCTATTTGGTCCTTCCTTTTTAATTTTAAATTGTGATTTACTGGTCTTCGGAAGTACCTGCTAGGTAGTTTGAGTGTGCAAGGGAATAAATCTTTTCAGAATGAATCGAATTTATCAGTTATGAAACAAGCTTTAGGCTATCTTCGGATTGGGATGTGTTTGTCATCATAAATATTTGCATTTCTTGTTTGTGCTTATTGGGTGCAGGCATGTATAAGAACCAGCTGCAAGAGCTTGCTCAAAGGAGCTGTTTCAACTTGCCGTCTTATGCATGTATCCGTGAGGGGCCGGATCATGCCCCACGCTTCAAGGCGACCGTTAATTTTAATGGAGAGACCTTCGAGAGCCCAATGTTCTGCACTACCTTGAGGCAGGCAGAGCATGCCGCTGCCGAGGTTGCTCTAAATACACTCTCACAGAGGGCCCCTTCTAGATCGTTAGCTGCAAAAGTACTGGTACACATGACCCCCCTGCCATTTTTATTTCAAGTTCTCATGTTTTGATGCATCTTTGTTTTGCAAGTCAGATTTCTTTCATCACTGACCAAGGTCAAGAAGGGCAGTAGCTTTATTGGCATCTATTTGCGCTAATGGCTTATCGATCACACGAAGCCATTTACATGTACAATTGATGATGCTTTTTCAAATATTTCACAAACTTGTCCCCCTCCATTTTGATTATCTTGTGTGACAACTTACCATGACTGAGAGAAGAGGGGAGCATACGAGCAATGAATCAGATATTGCATGTTGGCATGCCCGATGGGACTTTAAGAGTGGCTTGAGTTTCCATTTCTAGTTCATGTACTTATTTTCTGTAACAATGGTTGGTGGATGCTTAGTTATCCCTAAAATGACACAAAGACACTTTTATATTCAATAGAAACTCTAATCCTACCACCCCAACAAAAACAAAGAAGAAAAAGGATGTATAATATGAGAGAGGATCACCATCATGGAAGTTGAGCCTGCAGCCAATATGATTTCCCGATAGCCTATGAATAAATATTGATTTTGATGTGTTTCTCCATGAAGAAAAGTAGGATTTGACTTGCAGGTAATTTTTTTTGAGTTTTGAGTTTCACTTTAATGTCAAAAGTTCAGAACATTTGGATTGTGCTGAGCCTGCAGCTAATCCTATTGAGAGCTCTAGAAAACAAATGGTCTCACAATAGCCTTGCATTGGCAAGTAATTTTGTTTTGGCTGAGTTGCTCTAACCGAGCCATTTTGGTAGGGAGATGCGAGGCCTGCCAGCTCATCTCGTTTGTCTAACAGCTATATTCTTTTATATATGCTCAAATGACTTTATTCTTTGATGCACTATAGTGGTTTGTTATTTCGGCAGTATTTCATTCTTTTGGTAGGATTTCATATGGAATAACCACGGAAAATCAGAGATTTCTTTCCAATGGTTCAGCTTGTTATGGCTATAAAAGGGACCCTTGGATGTTGGCTGAAGTAGTGCTTAGAAGAAAAAGCATTGACAATATTTGTTGCTTTATGAGATAACTTTGTGTGAGCATGTGAGAGGTGGCTCTTTGTGGGCATTCGAGTTTTATTTGAGAGTGCTCAACAGTCTTGGTTTGTTTAGTGAATTAGATTGAGCCTGATCTGGGTGATTGGTTTTGGATGTTTTCCCGAATGCTGAGGATTTTAGCACCTAGAATCAGTGTTATTTGTGTGCTCTCTCCTTGTGCTCGCAGGTTTAAATTCTAGACAAATTCTACTCCCCTTTTGGTCACTGGAATTTTGCACCAACAAACTAATCTATAGTAACCACTAATATAGTCAAGGTGTTCTGTTGGCGGTAGTGCTAATCGCCTTGGCATTGTCTAGCCTCCTTGACTACACCGACTGCCACTAGCAGATAAGGAGCATACATAGAGATTATAAGCACAATCCATGGTTCGATTGATGTTCGGTTGACAACCAATCAAAAAAACTTCTGCACAATTCCTTGGTGGAAGCAAGCCTTATGATATTGCTTGAAAAGAGGGTGGGACGGATTTTTAATGCTTGTGAAGGTGTTGCACCTTGAATCCCTTGGTGCAATTCTTACTGCTTGAGGCTTCTGTAATATCACTTTACAGCTATCAGGCTTTCTTTACTCTATATCTTTATGTAAAAGCTGTCATGGTATGTATTAATAAATCATTTGTAGACAAATAAAGAATTTACCCCCCCCCCCCCCCCCCCCCCCCCCCCTTTCTCTCTCTCTCTCTCTCTCTATCTCTCTCTCCACCACCGCCACCGCCACCGAGAAAAGCACCACCACCACCACCACCAATAGTAAGTTTTTACATTAATCTTCTATTGCCATAGTGTAAATGGGAGGAATGTTGTCCAACATAGATATCTCTCGAATCTTTGTCTGGTTTAATCTTACCTTCAGAAATTTTTGCTGAAGAATGCATGGATCTGCAATTTACAGCTGGTTCAAATTATCTAAACAAGAAATTGAATGGGTGAATTGTAAACAGAAACAAAGGTCCAAAGGCCCCAAACATAAGGCTTTTATTAGCACATCTAATATTGATTGAACTTCAGTTTTTATTTTCCTTTGAGGAGTATATAATACCATTTTACCTCAATGGAGCTTTTCCTATTCTGTATCATCATTTGTAATTGTTTTTGGTATACAGATATTTGTGTAACTTCATCATTCGAAAATGAATGAGTGGCTGATAAAACTTCTATCATAATTTGAAAATGAAGAATTGATGAACTTATCTTATAATTAGTTGCCATTGTTATGTTCAATGCAAATGAACACGATCCTTCCATGCATATCTTTTCTTAGTGTTAGTAATGTTATTTTCTCGCCGTGAATAGTGATATTGATTTACACATTTATCTTCTATTGGCATTGTATATGGTCTTCTATTCTAAGGATAAATGGATGAAATTTTCCTTGAAATCTTTTTTATTCGAAATCAATTTCGCTCAAACCTTATTTATGTTCAGTCTTTAATCCATGAATAGAGTGGATCTGCGTTAGTTATGAGTCATTTTGGACTGTATAGGGAAATATCAATTTGCATGAATGACCAGATACAAATATGCTGAACATTCTTCTTGTGCCACTGTTATGAGTTTTTTTCAGCATAAACAGTGTCAGCTCTCTTTCATTCATGGATATAGGGTTTTGTATTGATATTAGCTACTGCTAAAGAAAAGTCCTGTTTCATTTATAATTGTGGGCCAGATGGTGAATCGGAATTTCAATGTGATATCTCGAGTAAAGAGTTGAATAGAGTTATGAATGTTTGCCAGGTGGTTTTTCTTTTCTTTCTTATCCGGAAAATTGTATTTTTGGTTGACTCTTAGCAAAATGTAGGGGCATCTATAACTTATCTACGAAATATAATGTTGCCAAGTAGTATTGTTCTTGTTTCAAAGAAGAAAGGAAGATAGCTCTGATATTGACTCATCTATAATGGGAAGGGGAAAAGCCACCTCTCAAGTCAAAAACAATTCTCTTAGTGAGGAAAGTGGATAGAAAATCATATTCTGCATTTGGCATGTCCCAGAGGCTTGCTTTGAATATCTTCTCTAGCGAATACAATGGAGGTCGTATATGTTCTATTATCCATTGCTGTTACCCTGGAGCAGGCATGTCAGCACTTTGTTGTAAGGAATTGTTCTAAAATTTAATTATTAGGTAGTTGTTAATCCTTCTCTTTTATTTTGATAATTGGTTGCTTAATTGCTCTACAGTTGAAAATTGCATTCTTAATGGTAGAAAGTGGTTATATTAATGGCAGCAATAATATCATGGGCCAAATGACCTTGTAATTTTTCCACAGGATGAAACCGGTGTTTACAAGAATTTACTTCAAGAAACAGCTCACAAAGCAGGGCTAAAATTACCTGTTTATACCACCATTCGATCTGGACCAGGTCACACACCTGTTTTCTCATGCACAGTTGAGCTTGGAGGAGTGAAATATAATGGAGAATCTGCCAAGACCAAGAGGCAATCTCAAAAGAATGCTGCAATGGCTGCCTGGTCTGCCCTGAAACAATGTGAGCGTACCACTTTCTTTCTCATCTTCCAAATTCCAATTTTATTTAGGAGTGGCACTAAATGGATCTTTTAAATACTCGCAGTCGTGCAACATATAACAGTTCAACATGGTATCTTTGGAAGATAATTAGAATAACACTTTTAAAAATATAATCAACCTATGAGTTGGTCAACACACGTATTAGTCTCGCAGTTTGAAATGCACATCTATGGTTATCATGTCAGGTTGGCACTTATGTCCATGTTTGCATGTCAATTAGCTAGTCTAACTTAGTTGTTAAGGAGAAGTGATTGACAAAAAGGAATGTCATTCACTGTGATAGAGTAGTTAAAAGAGCATACATGGAATTTCAAATAGAAATAATTAGTATTTTTTCCACTGCTCTCATGCGTGAGCTAAGTACATTGATCCTTATGACAATGATGATCTTATTTTGGTTTATAGTGACAAATAGGTTATAATTGTTGTGCGGAAAAACTCAATATGGGAGAGCGATAGTCAAGTTACACCAAAAACACACAAGACATTTGTTAATGCAATTCGGAAATTCCGTACCTCTGTGAGTGTCGATCATTGCCCTGAATGCATTGAGAAATAAAGCAAATGAATACTCCCTACATCTTCTTCCTCACATCCAGGATCTCAAGGTGACAATCCTCCTCTTTTGATCCTCACCAATCTCCCTTTGTCTCTCACACACAATTGAGAACCTTGTAGAAGACACCTGTTTCAAATGTGCAGCCCGTAGGCCATGGCCTAGGTGGTTGTCAGTCACCTGTAGTCCCTGCGACCAATGTCGCCTACCGAGCACCTGACGGTGCCTTGGTCCTGTGCCCGTTGGCACCATCGTCATCCGTCAACGACCCGCTGCAAACACGTAGCTCGTGTTCTGCGTCGTCTATCGCCCCAGAACCATTGTACGCCCACGATGTTCATCTATGCATCCGAAGACGCCCTCCGCACGCCTGTCGTCACACAGGCGTGCCGATGACCTCGATTATTGCCAGCCGCACCGCGTCCAATGACATCCATGTTCATTGACGTCGTCCGCACTCCGCTGACTGTAGACGTTTCTCGGCTGAGTATGCCGCACTACCGAGCACCCGTTGGTGCCTCGGTCTCGGTGCCCCGTCGGTACCTCCGAGTTCCCACCTGTTGGTGCCTCCTCTGTTGTTTGCTGACAACATCGCACCCTGCTGCGTCTGCAGGCGTGCCTACGGCTGTACTTGCCGCCACCCGCGACCGTCGTCACCTCCGTCGTCTGTCAACGACTTACACCGGTGTCCGTCGGCACCTCCACTATCCACTCGTCAGCCATGATCTGTAGACACGGACACGGGTGTTGAGTGTCGACACGGACACGGGAGTCGGACACGTCAACATCATAAAATATGGATACGGAGACACGTGGATATATATATATATATATATATATATATATATATATATATATATATAACAAAATTATGAAATTGATATAAATTAAAAATTATTACCCCTTCGGAATTCGACTCCTACACGGTCTACCATTCCTTCTGTTCACCCGATTGGAGAGGGAGAGATTCATAACATTCGGTTTAATAACATGGAGCGATGGTATCATACCGTGTCTACACGGGTGGACACGGGAATCCGTGTCGACACTAGTTGACAGGGCTCAATTAGAGGTGTCCCCATATCATAGCTCGTCAGCAACCCTATCGGCTCCTCGTCGGCTATGCTGGAATTGTTTCTCGTCAGTGACTCTTGACATTGAGGTGCTCCCCCTCGATCCAGGCACACACATGTGCCTGTGCCATTGCGGCGCTCCGTCGGGGACCGCTCGTCGCACGAGTCGACCACCAAACCAGCCTCGTTCCATGGCGATCTCCTGTTCGGTAGTGTCAATCTCCTTGGGTCCGGGGTGGCTCTTCTTGCAACTGCTCTCTGTTGATCACCACGAACCAACCCCGGGGGGTTGGCGTTGCACCGTGGCCTCCCTTAGCCCTTTCCTCCGGTCTTGCCTACCGGAGTGTTGTACCGTCGGATCCGTCATTTTGGGGAGGTGCCATGACTGCACCCTCCTCCCGCCCGCTCTCCTTCGACAAATCGATCTACCCGGGGGAAGACACCACACCATGGCCTCCCCCAGGTCCCTGTTGCAGATCTCACCCGTCAACATGCTCGGGAAGAAGGTGATCCTTCCACCGACCTCCGTCGACCTAAGCTACCCGAGAAGATGCATTGAACCCACGGCCTCCCCTTCGGGTTATGCGATCTCGATTCGAGACCTGCTATGCGTCGCTCCGAGAAAAGACACTCTATTCATCGGCTAGGGTTTTATATGTTTCCCTACTATCACATGAGGTGCGATGTATTTATAGAAGGGATAAAAGATGTCTGACGTGTATGCTTGGAAGAATCAATCACATACATGATTGACTCCTAATATAACTCCAACCAAATTAACCAACTATATTCTAACTGTTCAGCCCACCTTCATCCAACCAACAACTAATAGTAACAGCTGTGGGGTGTGTATCTTTCCCACCAAGTAACAGCTATAGAGGCAACTGTTGTCCCTTGCTTCACGCTAAGCAAGCCCTAATGGGCTGAGTCGAGTTAAGCTCATGGGCTGCCAACCCAGCAATCTCCCCTTCAGATCATGAGGGAGGCCGGGACTCCGCACCTAGAGCCCATAGGCCCCATACCGACCGACTCTCCAAATAGCCGCGCTACTCTGATCCACTTAACGGCTTTGACTGCTACCCTTAACCTCGCTCTGATACCATTTGTTGTACAAAAAAACTTGATATGGGAGAGAAACAATCAAGTCACACCAAAAATACACAAGACATTTGTTAACGCAGTTCGGAATTCCCTACCTCAGCGGATGTCGATTACCTTCCTGAATGCATTGAGAAATAAAGCAAAGAAATACTTCCTACATCTTCTTCCTCACATGCAGGATCTCAAGGAGACAATCCTCCTCTCATGATCCCCACCGATTATCATTCGTCTTTCATATGCAATTGAGAAGCCCGAAGAAAAAACCTGCTGCAAACGTGCTGCCTGTGACTTAGGCAGTTGCCAGTCGCATATAGCACCTGCGATTGATGTCGCTTACCGAGCACCTGACGGTGTCAGTTGGCACCTGCCAATGGTCTCGGAGGTAGCTAGTTGCACTTGCCCCGTGTCCAATGACGCCTGCGTCCTTTGACGCCCTCTGTTGACTGTAGACGTGCCCAGACCGAGTGCCGCGCTACCGAGCACCCGCCGGTGCCTCAGTCCCGGTGCCCCGTCGGCACCTCCGTGTCGGCACCCGTCTGTGACTCCTTCGTTTTTTGTTGACAGCCTTGTACCCTGCTGCGTCTACAGACTGTAAGCGTGCCTGGGGCTGTGCTTGCCGCGACCACGACCGTCTGTCGACGACTCGCACCGGTGCCCGTCAGCACCTTCACCAGCTATCTGTCGGCAACCTCGTCAGCCCGCTCATTGGTGGCGTTGGAATAGTTGCCCGTCAGTGACTCTTGCCATTGTGGTGCTCCCCCCTCGATCTAGGCATAAGCACGTATTCGTGTCATTGCGGTGCTCTGCCGCGATCCGCCGGGGCCGTTGCTCGTCGCATAAGCCGGCCACCAAACCCGCCTTGTGTCGAGGCAGTCTCGTGCTCGTCGGTGTTGATCGCCTCGAGTCCCGAGTGGCTCCTCCCGCGACTACCCTTCGTCGATCACGACGAACCAATCCCGGGGGTTGCGGTGCTGAACTGTGCCTCCCCCGAGCCTTCCTTCGGCCTTGCCTACCAAAGCCTCATCGTGCCGCCGGATCCATCGTTCTAGGGAGGAGGTGCCATGGCCGCACCCTCCTCCTGCACGCTATACTTCGACAAACCGAACTACCCGGGGGAGGCACCGTGCCATGGCCTCCTCTAGGTCCCTGCCGACTGCCGTAGATCTCGCTTGTCAACACGTTGGGGAGGAAGGTGATCCTCCCCCTCGGCCTTCTCCGTCGACCCAAGCCACCCGGGGTGAGGCATTGTACCCGCGGCTTCCCTTCAGGTTCTGCAATCTCGATCCGAGATTTGCTGTGCAGCGCTCCGAGAAAAGGCACCCTCTTCTGCGGCTGTACAGACCTCACGAAAGAATTGATGATGAGAATGAAAAACATGAAGGGAAAAAATGTAAAAAAGACATAAAAAATAAACGAATCAGAATAAACGAATAAAAAAAAAGAATAAACCACATCAACTAATTTTCATAAAACTTATAAACACACACACAGAGATGGTGGTACAATGGGTGTGGTGATGGAGGTTGCCGGAGGTGGCAGTGGTGGTGTGGGTGTTGAAGGGGCTGGCCGGAGCCCGAGATGAAATAGGAGGGTGGAGGAAGGAGGTGCAGGTGGTGGTGCGGGTGTGCATGTGGTGGGGTTGGCCAGAGTTGCAGAGGGAAGGTGGAGGAGATGAGTGGTGGTCGGTAGGGTAGGATAAAGAGGAGGGGAGGAGATGGAGGGGAGGATAGACTCATAACAAACAACTAAAGTTGAGAGTAATAGGAAGAGAGGAATTCACTGCTCCCTATAACCTTCGAAAGCAAGTCATCCATTGCGGCTCGCCGGCACGCAGGGGAGGGGTGACTGACGGCGCTCCTCCGTCTCTTCCTCTTCCTCTTCTTCTTCTTCTTCTTCTCTCTCTTTTAAGGGGGAGGTGTTCATTAATCGACCGAGTCTGGCTGCAACGAACAACTATCAGTCAAGTGTGAGTAAAACATCCAATCACTACGTCCCTTTGTCCGATTCACTGATTAGTTGCCATATTGATTCGCCGTCAATTGAGGGATCACGTCATTGTGGCCGTGCAATCTAGACCCCCATATTAGATTTATAGGGTGTATGAAAGGAAACAGCGGGAGTAAGAGGTATCCATTCACACTTTGTGATCAGGATTTCCTTTCCCGTCCACATTAATTGTCCATGGGGCAATAGCTACGATGAATGACACTCGTCTCTCGGCATTTGGTTTGATGGTCCAAAAATGTCTTTTATCTTATGCTACATATCTGCGTGACATGCCTAGTCTCCCTTATTATAATTACTACTAGTGAATGCCCGTGCCTTCAGCGCAACCCCCCCACCCCGGAAGAGAGAGAGAGATCGTTGGAAGAGAGAGGGATGGAGAGAGAGAGAGAGAGAGATAGAGAGGAGAGAGCGGTTGGAAGAGAGAGGGAGATACGGAGAGAGAGAGAGATCGTTGGAAGAGATAGAGAGAGCTGTTGGAAGAGAGAGAGATTGGGGGAAGAGAGAGAGAACTGAGGAGAGAGAGTTGGAAGAGAGAGAAACCGGGGAGAGAGAGAACCGAGACAAGTGAGATAGTTGGAAGAGAGAGAGAGAGAGAGTAGAGAGCGGTTGAAGAGAGAGACGGAGAGAGAGATCGTGGGGAAGAGATAGAAGGAGAGAGATCGTGTGGAAGAGAGAGATCGGATGCATCCCATGCATATATCGATTAGATCGGATGGTTAACTTGTCTCTATGCAATCATGGCCTAGTCAGGACAATCCGCCCTAACAAGTTTTATATATATATATATATATATATATATATATAGGGCAAGGTCCAAGGATACTCTTACTTATGGAATGGTTACTAATGGAGTTACAAACCGCCTTTTTCCTACCCTAGAGGTTTTAGAATTTGATGAAACTTAGTGGGGATGCTATCTATAGCAAGTTGATCATCCTCACTAAAAATCATCAAATTCTATAACCTCTAGGGGCATCAAATGTTAGAAGCTTTATCGACCGTTCATTTTAAACCGTTAATTTGAATAACATATTTGATGCCCCTAGAGGTTATATAATTTGATGATTTTTGGTGAGGATGATCAACTTGCCATAGATAGCATCCCCACCATGTTTCATCAAATTCTAAATCCTCTAGGGTAGGTAAAAGTCGGTTTGTAACTCCATTAGTAAGATTTCATTAGTAAGAGTATCCCTCCCCATATATATATATATATATATATATATATATATATATATATATATATATATATATATGGTATGCGATCCACTAAAAATGCACCTCTATAGTGTTAAAATAGGGTAATACATATGTTATATTTATTATATATGTTATATCTCATTCTATTCAAATGTTTTAATTTGTTATTTTGTAGATTTTTGTATTGGTTTTGGTCAATTGTTTCTGTATAAATGTTAGCATAGTATCATATATATGTTGTCATATGCATTTACATATATTATCATATCATATTCAAATATTTTAATAATTTTTATATATTTATGTACATATTTTAACAAAACATAAATATGGAAAAAGCAAATATAATATTTGAATGGAATAAGTGTAACATATATGTAACATATGTATAACACAATATAACAAAATGTGCGTTTTTATTGGATCGCACCCTAGTCTCCCTCTCTCTCTCTCTCTCTCTCTATATATATATATATATATATAATTTGATGATATTTAGCTATAGAATATTATATCCCTATGTCTGTCTTCAATAGTTGTCTGTATAGTGTATAATGATGACCCATCATCACATATTGAGATGAGAAAGCCACCTTGCATTAGGGTGTTGATTAGCTCATTCTTCTCTCTTTTTATCTTTTGTGACAGTTGATTTTGACTCTGAATTAATAGGAAGACAGGATTACAATCGTCCTAGCTGGCTGTATTTTTGCAGATGTATAGGGACCAAACTCTTCAACATTGCAGTTTATTTCCGTATAATGTATGATATAATGAACTCTCTTGATTCAGAATTCAATCGTCTTCCACTCTAACATCTCTATCAACTGAGAAAAACTACTACTTATTGTTTATTGCTACTCTGCAGCACCACATTTGGGCTCCTCATCGTCTTCGTCTTCTTCTCCAACATTGGAGCATGAAGGCAATGAAGAACAAGAGCAGGAAGTCATTGCTCGTGCGGTTGCAAACTTGCAGCAGGCCGGAGGAAACAAGCCGGCTCTTCCAAATGATCGTCAACGTGGCCGACGGAAACCAACTCATGCTCGAAGGGACACGAATCGGGCTGCCCATGGATCTTTCTATTGCAAGCCTTACCAAAACTGGCCGTACCCAAATTTCTCTCCCGAAACGGCAATGTATCAAATGTGGCATCAAGCGCAACCATCTCAACATCAGAGCCACATGCTGACGCTACCATCACCACCACACACCGGCGATCCTCGATTCCTGCCATTCCTAAGGTCCATGTTCCAACCAACCCCAGAGCAATTTTTCCCGGGTGTCGAGCAAGAGCCTCTTAATTCAGTTCCTTGCTTCTCAGATACAACTCCGGTTATGCCACTTTACTTCCCAGATTATCCCTTACCTATGCTGACCAGAGGCCGGTCCCAAGTGGCCATACAAGAGATACACGAGGAGCAAAGCCATGGAGAAGGGAAGGAATGGATTTTTGGTGGGGTTTCAGACACCGGTGGAAATCCAAATGCATGGCAAACCAATCTCCCATCGGATGGCCTTGTGTGCTCGACATTGGATATTTCAGATTCCCCTCCGTTGGACAGTTGTGCCATAACAAAGATTCAGGAGCTGAACGAGGACAAAGAGAAGAATGGCGAGCTACACAGCGTAGAAGCACCCTCTGAGAAAGAAACCAATATCAGAATCACTGGATTTGATCGAGTTCCTTGTGGTTCAGACCCGTCAGCGACCCAGGATTCAGGTGATTGTAAGAAGGTCCCGGACAGTCGACAAGTGGAGGATAACCAAAGAAAACGGTTCGAACGGGAACCCGGGGGGTCATCATCCACAAGCCGCTACCAATTCATGCAACCCCAAGGACAACCTCATTCACCCCGTGAGCTCCATTATCTGCCATCAATGAGTTGTTCAGGTCTGCCGGGGGGGTATAGACCGAGCCCTGTTATGGCGGCTCCAGTGACAACCCGTCGTGCAGCTCCTATACGCTCGTCTTTTTACGGAGGAATTTTGAGACCTAGAGCCCCATCGATGGCTGCCCCCGGTAACCATCAGAAATTCTGTTCCTGTATGCTCTGCGAGGCCTGTAGCGGGGAATTTGAACACCGGGGTGCTGCCTCCGAGTTTCGCGGCTCCCGCTGTTCATGTCAGGTCTGTGATTCCAGTCCACTCAGCTCCACCGGCGAGAACGGAAAAATCCACCCAGACGAATGATCAAGAACCAGAGGGTATCCAAATGGCGAATTCAGAATTTGGCGAGCTTCATATATAAGAAACAATTTTGGGTTTATCTTATTAGATCCTCCTGAATTATCCCTATTGTTATGGATTTAGTCCTACCTGCCTGTTACTTGGTTGAGTTCGTGTATACGGTTGTGGAATCAAGGAAATAAATCGGTCCAAATTCATCTAGTTCTTGAAAAGTTCTCTTTCGTGATGGTATCATTGAGCATCTGAGTACAGGCTTGTGGAATCTTGGAATGCATTTATGGTTTGGATGCCAAGTTTGGTGGCATTTTCAATCGATTTCTTGATTTTTTTTTTTGCAGGAATTGATTTCTTGATTTTTTTTTTGGGGGAAATTTATTTGATTTCTTGATTGGGATGTTAAATTTTGTGCTTGCTGAATCGGTATCTGCATTGACGATTGGGAACCCCAAGGGTCAAGGGGGAGGGATGCCATGACTCCGCACCTGGAGCCCATACCAGCCGGCTTTCCAAATGGCCGTGTCACTCTCATCGACTTAACGGGTCCGACTGCTCTCCTAAACCTCGCTCTGATATCATTTGTTGTGTGGAAAAACTCGATATGGGAGAGAAACAGTCAAGTCACACCAAAAACACAAGACATTTATTAACTCAGTTCGGAATTCTCTACCTATGCGGATGTCGGCCACCGCCCTGAATGTATTGAGAAATAAAGCAAATGAATACTTCCTTTATCTTCTTTCTCACATTTAGGATCTCAAGAAAATAATCCTCCTCTCTTGATCCCCACCGATCTCCCTTCGTCTTTCACACAATTGCAAAGCCTGAAGAAAAAACATGTTGTAAACGTGCAGCCTGTGGCTTAGGCGGTTGCTAGTTGCCTATAGCAACTGCGATCGATGTCGCTTACCCGCGTACCTGACGATGCCCCCAGTCTGGTGCCAGTTGGCACCATTGTATGTTGACGACTCGCTGCAAACACATAGCTCATGCTCTGTGTCCGACGCCTTCTGCGTCCATCTCCCCGGAACCATCGTATGTCCACGGTGTTCAGCACATGCATTCGAAGACGCTTTTCGCACGCCTATCGTCACACAGGCGTGCTAATGGCCTTGGAGGTGGCCGGACAGTCGCACTTGCCCCGTGTCCCGATGACGCCCTCTGCACTCCGTTGATTGCAGATCTAACATGCCGCGCTACCAAGCACCCGCCGGTGCCTCGATCCTGGTGCCCCGTCGGCACCTCCGTGTTGGCATTCGTCGGTGCCGTCCGTCGCTTTATGTTGACAGCCTCATCCTCTGCTGCGTCATTAGACTGCAAGTGTGTCTGCGACTGTGCTCCCCGCCATCGCAACCGTCCGTCAACGACTTGCACCGGTGCCTGTCGGCACCTCCACCAACTATCCGTCGGCAACCCCGTCAGCTCGTTCGTTGGCGGTGCTGGAATTGTTGCCCGTCAGTGACTCTCTTACCATCGAGGTGCTCTCCCTCAATCCATGCACAAGCACGCATTCGTGCCATTGCGGCGCTCTGCCGTGATCCGTCGTGGTTGTCGCTCGTCGCATAAGCCGGCCACCAAACCCGCCTCATGCCGAGGCAATCTTCTGCTCATCGGTGTCGATCTCCTCGGGTCCTGGGTGGCTCCCCCCCACGATCGCCCTTCGTTGATCACCACGAATCAATCCCGGGGGTTGCGGCGCTGTACCGCGGCCTCCCCCATGCCTTCCTTAGGCCTCGCCTATCGGAGCTTTATCATGCCATCGGATCCGCCATGGGTAGGGAGGAGGTGCCATGGCCGCACCCTCCTTCCACATGCTCTCCTCTGGCAAACCGAACTACCCAGGGAGGCATTGTGTCAGGGCCTTCCTCAGGTCCCTGCCGGCTGCCGTAGATCTCGCCTATCAACACACCGGGGAAGAAGGTGATCCTCCCCCCCCGGCCTTCTCCATCGGCCCAAGCCACCTGGGGGAAGCGTTGTACCCGTGGCTTCCCCGCAGGTTCTGCGATCTCGATCTGAGACATGGCTGTGCGGCCCTCCGAGAAAAGGCTCTCTCTCTCTCTCTCTTCTCTCTCTCTCTCTCTCTCTCTCTCTCTCTCTCTCCTCTCTCTCTCTCTCTCTCTCTCTCTCTCTCTCTCTCTCTCTCTCTCTCTCTCTCTCTCTCTCTGCCTGATTAATCCACAAGCCGCTACCAATTCATGCAACCCCAAGGACATCCTCATTCACCATGTGAGCTCTATTATCTGTCGTCGATGAGTTCTTCATGTCGATGAGTTTGTCGATGAGCTCTATTATTTGTCGCGGTGGCGCCGGTGGTCGTGGTGGGGGTTAGTTTGGTACTTATTTGTTTCCCCCCCTTTTTGTTATGTTCCTTCGCCTTTGTGCAGTTTGATCCGCGTGTGTGCGGTATCTGTGGTGGCTGTCGGTATGCAGTGGTTGGTTTGTCCGCCGGTTGGGCGAGATATTCTCCACCTGATGCTGGTTTGTCGTTGCAAATGGTTGTGTTGCTTTCTTGTTTGTGTGCGGCATGTGGTGCCTTCTGGAGGTCCGATTGAGACCTCCCCCGTTGAATCTACCAAAACAAGGGGAAAAAAAAAAAGAGAACCAGAGAGTATCCAAATGACGAATTCAGAATTTGGCAAGCTTCAGATATAAGAAACAATTTTTGGGTTTATTTTATTAGTTCCTCCTCGATTATCCCTATTGTTATGGATTTAGTCCTACCTACTTACTTGGTCGAGTTCGTTTATACAGTTTGTTGAATAGGCATCTGCATTGACGATTCTACTTTGTGTTTCATTGTTAAAACGGTTAGGTGCTTAAAGCATTTTACTCCAGCAGCCTCCTCTATAGGCTTCTCAAAGTGAAAAATGATAGTCGGTGATAGAGTCATCACCAGTGCAGCCGTTGAAAACTTTGGGAGCCGTTGGGGTCACGGGGGAGGGAGGGATGGACGGCTGGTGATAGAGTCATTGTCCGGCCGGTATTGTTCAGGGAGCCATGAGGGAGACATCGATGATCCCCTCCTCGACAAAGAGGAGCCCACACTCCCTCACCGTCTCCCTCAAAGATAGGGAGCTTTCAAGGAGTTTGTTGGAGTCCCCGTTCCTCTTTTTTGACTTTTAGGGATTGTTCAAGGAGGCTGATGGAGATGCTCTAAAGTCTATCTCAGTATAAAGACTTTGAACGGACTCGATCAAAAGGGCATGCCTCTTCAAAGGAGTGTGTCCCTATGATAAAAAATCGCCTCTTCAGGTCTAAAGGCACCTAGTCAGTGTACATACCCTCTCGTCCCAAAATCCGAGTAGTAAGGGAAGGTACATCAAAGGGTATTTAAGCACACCATCGCCCAGTCTCTAGCCGATGTGGGATTATACCCAACAATCCCCCGCTCACACGAGGATAGGGCTGAGCCATCCGCCAGGCCCCCTCTCGTGCGGCAGGCGACAGGGGAGGAGGACACTCCGGCCCAACTAGATCCGAACTGGGCGGCAACCTGGCTCTAGTACCATTTGTAGATACCCTCTTGCCTCAAAACCCAGGTCGTAAAGGAAGGTCCACCAGAGGGTATTTAAGCACACCATCGTTCAGCCCCTAGCCGATGTGGGACTAAACCCAACAGTCAGGACCAAAGCATCCTTGCTACTTCGAATGTGTACAATGATGGGAGTACTAAAATCCGGTGACCGAATCTAAAGGCACCTCTTCCGAGAAAAAAAATTGGTTTGGTGACAGAAACTCTATCTCATAAATCTATTAAATAAAATTTAATAAACACCCGAGTTGAGATATTCTCAACAAGCATCAGGAAAAACTTCCACAGAAGGTGAAGCTCATTCTTGTGAAGAGGCCATGGAAACTCATACAAGATGTCGTGTTGGGTGGTTCTTCAACAGTTTATTATTCTTGATAGGTGCTTGATCATGGTGATCCATTTGGTGTTCAATTGGCCAAACACAGCATGCTGCAAAGACTTGGTTACAAGAACCTCCTCTGAACTATATACACCTCATTTCATATTAGTCCCCCAACTTTTTTATTTGAACAATTTGATCCCCGAACCATGATCCGTCTGCATTTAGCACCCTCGGTCAACTTCTATTCCGAAAATACCCTTGTCCTAGTAGCATAAATTAAATATTCTAGAACAATTTTGAGTCTTATTGAAAATTGATAAGGATATTTTTGAGAAAAAAAGTTGATAGAGCGGGTTAAATGCAAAATCAAATTGTTAAAAAAAAAAGTTGAGGGACCAATATGAAATGCGATGTATAGTTCAGAGGAGGTTTTTGTATTTGCCCTTAATACGATTAATCTTAATAATTATACAATATCATCCTTATAATTTTAATAAGGAATCCATTGAAATTTATGTTGCCACCGCCGCTTTAATTATAAGATGGGAACTCATATAACATTTTATTATTTTTGATATGTGTTTGATCACAACTAGCACCTGTCTAAAGACTTGGTTTAACATAATTAATCTTAATTATAATACAACATCATCCTTAAGAATTTTGATAGTAAAATTAAAAGATCGACAACCATCATGCCTCTGGGTTTTATCTTAATTATAATACCAACCAGTGCAAAGGATCTGGTTTACATGCGCTCCATGCAAAGAAACATTTCCCGCCCTTTCCGATCAGCAGCGGTACACTGTGACCGTAGCACGACGTCGTGGGGGGTTGCAGATGAGCAGCAACACCAAAGCGATGACCAGCGCCATGAGGAATCCATTGAAACTTATGCCGCCACCTCCGCCTTCTTCATCTTCTTGCGAGCTCGCCATGAGAGAGAGAGAGAGAGAGAGAGAGAGAGAGAGAGAGAGAGAGAGAGAGAGAGAGAGAGAGAGAGAGAGAGAGAGAGAGAGAGAGAGAGAGAGAGAGAGAGAGAGAGAGAGAGAGAGATGGGGGTTATCAAAGTGTATAGTTGGCATTTGATGTGGTTTTAATTAAGTATTGTTGTTCTCTTCTCTCCACTCATGGGAGGTTCCATTACTTTAGAATGGAGGTGGTTAAGACTTCACTTTCAGCCCTGATACTTTTGGGGTTAAACTGAAGAAGAAAAGACCAAGCAATGCTCTCTCTTGGTCTGTTTCTAAAGAAAGGGATGATAGCATACCAGCATAAATTATGCAAAACTCGTTATCATTTCAATAAACAATTATGGAGAAAATCTGGAAAAAGTCATCCTTTTTGGGTGCCAAAGCAAATTTTAAGGATCTGTTGAGGTTCCAAGATTAGGTGACACTTTTTTGGGTGCCGTTATTACAATATTTGGCTGCCAATAGAGATTGGAAGCAATCCTTATGAAGGTAGGTTATGCAGAATACATTAGTTGAGTTGGTAAAGTCTCCGGAGACCTAGGATCGAATCCCGCTTCCATCTATTAGTTAATTGGTAGAGATCCCTGCCCAACCTCCTTCAGATGTGACGATGATGATGCTCAAAAAAAAAAAAAAAAAAAATATATATATATATATATAGGGTTGTTTCGTTGAGCTGTGAGCTGCGGTAGGAGAAAATGAGCTGCGGGTATTTTGACCCCTCTAGAAGTTTTGGAATTTGATAAAATTTGGTGAGGGTGTTGTCTAGGGTAAGATGATCATCCTCACCAATTTTCATCAAATTTCAAAACTTCTAAGGGAGTTACATGGTTGAAGCAAAATTTGCAGATTTTAACGGTGACTATGGACGGCAGATTTTGCTTTGACCATTTGACCCCCCCTAAAAGTTTTGGAATTTGATAAAAATTGGTAAGGATGATCATCTTACCCTAGACAACACCCTCACCAAATTTCATCAAATTCCAAAACTCCTAGTTGGGTCAAAATACCCGCATATATATATATATATATATATATATATATATATATATATATATATATATATATATATATATGTGAGGAATGGGATGCTGCCTATCAAAGCAGCATTTTTTGCCGCTTTGAGACATTGTTTGACCATCTTAGAAGTTTTGGAATTTGATAAAATTTGATGAGGGTGTTATCTAGGGTAAGATGAACATCCTCACAAATTTTCATCAAATTCCAAAACTTCTAGGGGGTTCAAATGGTCGAAGCAAAATCAGTCGTCTGCAGTCACCGTTAAAATCTGCAGCATTTTGCTTCGACCATTTGACACTCTTAGAAGTTTTGAAATTTGATGAAAATTTGTGAGGATGATCATCTTACCCTAGACAACACCCTCACCAAATTTTATCAAATTCCAAAACTTCTAGGATGGTCAAACAATGTCTCAAAGCAGCAAAAACGCTGCTTTGATAGGCAGCATCCCATTTCTCATATATATATATATATATATAAAATTGTTGGACAATTTTTCCACGATTTCAAAAAGGACATGACATCTAGGTTAACATACAAAGAGAAAAAGGAAGAAAAGAACCCAAAGAAAAGCGCATTAGCTCAGCCCGTTCTCTACGTTACCAAACGTAAGGTTTATCTTCAGATCTTTCAGGTCTCTCGAAGTATACTCTGGAAAAGTCGAAAGATACACTCTAGTAAACCAGCATCTTAATTTATATTTTTAGCATTCATCAAAACACGTGCATCTCACTCGGGTTTAAATGTGCAGGGGCATCCAAGTGTTCACATTTGAGGGTAGTGTTCACCCTCTTGTCAGGAGGGTGAACAAAATTGTGGGTGCATAATCTGGCTAATGCCCAATAGTGGGACCCGTCAGCCCTATTTTAGGTCCACGAAGATGACGATAGGACCAGCCAGCCCAGCTTGGGATCCACGAAGATGTCGATGGGATCCGCTAGCCCTGCCTGGGGTCCATGAAGATGACGGTGGGACCCTCCAGCCTTGCCTGGGGTCCACGAAGATGACGGTGGAATCCGCCAGCCCTGCCTGGGGTCCACGAAGACGATGATGGGACCCACCAGCCCTGCATGGGGACCACGGAGACTATCTGGGGCCTGGTAAATCCCCTCCGGATATCTACCAAAGCCTTTGATATTTTCAAAGCTCTATAAATAGCCAACCAAACCCATATTCCAGATCGGATCCTCATTCGGGATTCAAAATTCAATTTCAGAGATCTCCATTCAATTATTAAGAGTGGGAGAGCTTTGACTGAAGACTGATCTCCTCTTCTATTCCATTGTCTTCTTTGTTTTGATTGCCCGTAAAAGTGACACTCGGCTTATCGAGGTTACTCTATAGGCTTCAGTCGAACTTCGTGACCACATCCTGTGTCAACTATCTCTCTCTCTCACTCTCTCACTCTCTCTCTCTCTCTCTCTCTTTCTCTCTCTCTCTCTCTCTCTCTCTATATATATATATATATATATATATATATATATATATATATATATATATATATATATATATATATATATATATATATATATATATATATATATATATATATATATGTATGTATAGATCTAGTGTGAAACCTCTTATATGAGAAACCTATCTAGAGGTTTCAGAATTTGATAAAACTTGGTGGGTGTTCTATGTATGACAAGTAGATCATCCTTACCAAACCTCATCAAGCTTTAAAACTTCTAGGGGCATCAAATATAAGAAGATTTATCAATCTGTCCATAAAAACCATAAATTTGAATAACAATTTTGTAAGCCTAGATGTTTTAGAATTTGATAAACTTTGGTAAGGATGATCAACTTGCCATACATAGCACACCCACCAATTTTCATCAAATTCTGAAACTTCTAGGCAGGTTTCTCATATATAAGGTTTCTTACTGGATTGGGACCACATATATAGATATATATAGAGAGGAATGTTACAGTATGTTGTGAGCTACAGACGGAGAAAAAGAGCTACGGTTATTTTGACTACCCTATTAGTTTTGGAATTTTGTAAAAATTGGTGGGTATACTGTCTAGGGTAACATGATCATCCTCACCAATTTTCAAGGAATTCCAAAAATTCTAGGGTCATCAAACGATAGAAGGTTTGTCTACCGTCCGTTGTAACCGTTAATTTTGCTTCTACCATTTGATGACCCTAGAAGTTTGAGAATTCGTTGAAAATTGGTGAGGATGATCATGTTACCCTAGACAGCACAACCATGAATTTTCACAAAATTTCAAAACTTCTAGGGTGGTCAAAATGACCACAACTCATTTTTTCCTTCCGTAGCTCACAGCTCACTGTAACATTCCCCCCCCCCCCCCCTCTCTCTCTCTCTCTCTCTTTCTCTCTCTCTCTCTCTCTCTCTATATATATATATATATATATATAATACGGGGTATGAGCTGACAGTCCATTTCTGAATTTGGGCTGTCAGCTCACAGCCGTCCGATCCCCATCACAGACCGTCCGTCGATTTTTTATTAAAAACTCAGCCCCTCCTCTCTCAAACCCGATCTCCTCTCTCTCCCTCTCTCCGGCGTCACCCCCTCCGGCCTGCTCTCTCTCGCGAGCAGCCCCCTCCGGCATCGGCTCCCCGATCTCCTGTGATTGCAGCCCCCTCCGGCACCGGATCCGCCTCCCCCCTCCGACACCGGCTCCCCCCTCCGGCGTCACCCCCTCCGGCACCGACCAGCCCCCTTTCCCTCCCCTTCTGGCGCTGATCCAGCATCCTTTCCCTCCGGCACCGGTTCCCCCCTCCGGCGTCACCCTCGTCGCTCCCCCTCCGAGGGTGGCTGCCGGCGAGGAAGGAGGAGATCAGAGGGGAGGGGGAGCGACGGGGGTGACGCCAGGGGGAGCGACGCGGCTGAGGTCGTCGGGGCTGCTGCTGGAAGCCGGTCGGGGTCGGGGATGCCGCCGAAGGGGGGTGACGCCAGAGGGGATGCCGCCGGAGGGGGTGATGCTGGAGAGAGGGAGAGAGAGGAGATCGGGTTTGAGAGAGGAGAGGCAGGGGCTGAGTTTTTAATAAAAAAAAACCGACGGACGGTCTGTGATGGGGATCGGATGGCTGTGAGCTGACAGCCCAAATTCAGAAATGGGCTGTCAGCTTATACCCAGTATTATATATATATATATATATATATATATATATATATATATATATATATATATATATATATATATATATATAGAGAGAGAGAGAGAGAGAGAGAGAGAGAGAATACAGGGTATGAGCTGACAGCCCATTTGCTCAAATGGGCTGTCACCGGCAGCCGTCCGATCGTTGAGATCATACCGTCCAAAAAATTAACAATAAAAAACCAATTTGAGCACTGCTGTCATCTCTCTCTCTCTCTCTCTCTCGATCTCCAGCAGCAGCCCCGCCCGACCTCCGACCCAGCTCCCTCCCTCCGGCCCAGCTTCGTCTCCGACGTCCACGCTCCGGCTCTGGCTTCCCCCTCCGGCTCCGGCTCCCTCTCTGGCGTCACCCCACTCCGGCAGCACCCTCCGATCTGATCTCAACCGATCATATTTGGTGCGACGGTGCCGGAGGAGGGGGAGATTGCGATCGGCTGACGCCGGAGGAGGGGGTGCTGCCGGAGGGTGGACGTCGGAGGAGGGTACGACGGCTCCGGAGGAGGGGGTGCTGCCGGAGGGTCGGATTTGGTGCGACGGCGCCGGAGGAGGGGGGGACTGCGATCGGCCGGCGCTGGAGGAGGGGGTGCTGCCGGAGGGTGGACGCTGGAGGAAGGGGTGCTACCGGAGGGTGGACGTCGGAGGAGGGTGCGACGGCGCCGGAGGAGGGGGTGCTGCCGAAGGGTCCACGCCGGAGGGGGAGGTGACGCGTGAGAGGGATTCGGGCCGGAGGGAGGGCGGGGCTGCTGCTGAAGATTGAGATCGAGAGAGAGAGAGAGAGAGAGAGAGAGAGAGAGAGAGAGAGAGAGAGAGAGAGAGAGAGAGATAGCAGTCAAATTGGTTTTTTATTGTTAATTTTTTGGACGGTTTGATCTCAACGATCGGACGGCTACCGGTGACAGTCCATTTGGGCAAATGGGCTGTCAGCTCATACCCCGTATTCTCTCTCTCTCTCTCTCTCTCTCTCTCTATATATATATATATATATATATATATATATATATATATATATATATATATATATATATATATATATATATATATATATATATATATATATATATATATATATATATATATATATATATAGAAATGTTATAGTGAGCTGTGTGCTACGAGGGAAGAAAATATGCTACGGTCATTTTGATGCCCTTAGAAGTTTTGGATTTTGTTAAAATATGGTGAGGGGGTTGTTTAGGGTAAGATGATCATTCTCACCAATTTTTAACAAATTCCAAAACTTCTAGGGGCAACAAATATGCTAAGCAAAATTAACGGTTATTGCGGACGGTAGATAAAGTGTACCATTTGATGCTCCTAGAAGTTTTGGAATTATTGAAAATTGGTGAGGTACATTATGACATCCATTGGCAGGTGAAAAGGTACAACCCTTCTAAAAGATGTATTATGGCATCCATTGGCCTATGAACTATTATAGCCTTTGGCAAAGGGTGCATTATGACACCTATTGGATCGTGACCATTACAACCTTTGGTAAATCAAAGGGTGCCTCGCACTCTATAAATAGAGGATCATTTTCTTCATGATAATAAATGAATTGTAGTGAATCGAAGATTCACATGAGTGAAGCGAAGCTTCATAGTATCACATAACCGAATAACCCAATTCGGAATGGAGCGAGTGTTTTATCTGACATCATCAGTTTAACTCTTTTTCATAGTATATCATGGTCGGATCGGAGAGTATATATTTGGCATTAGATGAACCACGAATTAGGGGCTTTGTTGTATCCTGAGGATGGTTTCTCAAACACCCTGTTTATACTCGCAGTTTTTACTGGAAGGGAACAAATTTGTCTAAAAGACAACGAATTACGTAACATATCCCATTTGTACTCGCAATTTTTACTGGAGGGGAAGAAATTTATCTAAAAGACAATGAATTACATGGCTTGAAACTTTTGATTAATCCATCATTGTTTATCGACCCCAAATTTTCTGATAATTTGTGCATGCAAATCCTAGTAATTGATGTCATGTTTACATGATTATGAAATTTAATAAAAGGGTTTTTTACAAATCAACCCATGTAATCTTCTCTATTTCTATATAAAACCTTGTAAAGTCAATATTTATATATAAACCCCTTAAATCATCTAATATTTATATATTGACCCCTATGGTTAGTTGATATCCAAAATAAAGGAATATTTTCAAAATACTCCTTCATTTGATTATTATTTTATTAATCTAAAGGGGAAATAACCGATTTACCTATGATTTTAATTACTTAAATTGACATATATTTATTGAACATGGACTTAATCCAAAACAAACATAGACGACCTAATTTGAAGAATTCTCACATTGGATGGGTATTTACTAAGTTTAGATAATATTTTAAGGATGAAATAAAAAAAATTATCTCGTTTTAGATGTCAGCTAACTGTAGGGGTCAATATATAATCTTTGAATTAATTGAGAAGTTTATATATAAATATCACTTTTATAGGAGTTTATATATAAATAAAGAAGATTGTAGGGGTTGATTTGTAAAAAACCCTTATAAGAATACCAGTTATGCAACTTATGCTGCCTTTCTCTTATTTCTGAAACCCTCTTTGAGTCCATGCTCTATCTCCGAGTCCTCTGACTATCTGGCCGGTCCATCAAATAAAAAAAAGAAAATTCATGAAATGAACAAATCAAAAGAAAGGTGATGTTCACCCTCCTTGTACAGAACGATTTTGTTCCAAACTCCTTAAAGAGGTTGGAGCATCCCACTCTCTCTCATTGGTCCATCTTGAGGGCTTTTGATCATTTTACCATGATAAACAATGTAAAACGACAAACATATCCTTAGAATGGACCAATGAGACAGAGTGGGATGCTCCAAGCCTCCAACCCCTTTAACGAGGTTGGAACAAAATCGTACTCCTTCAAGGAGGTGCACAGCTCGTTTGCTAAAATTGATCAATAATCTTCGAGAATTCAAACCAATCAATACCTGCCACCTATCAGATTATCATTGGATCTCCTAAAATGCTAAGTAGTCATGCCACGTCGGACGGGGCAGTGGAATATAATGACTCGAGTTTCCGTTTGACCTGGTACGAACTGAAAATTCCTCTTTAGCCCCCAGCAGTCACCCCCTCCTCGGTTATTCCCCCCTAACCATTCCAGTCTCTCTTTCTCTTTCTCAGGTCAAACCCTGCACTCTGCATCTCACCGCGGAGAATCTTACCGCCCCGCTCGTCTTCGCTCGTCGCCTACTCCTCTTCACCGCCTCCCCACCCACCAATCGCGAGAACTGCGAGCCCAAATCCAGGGTTTCCGGTGCCCTACTCCGCCGGAGTTCCTCGATCCTCCCCGGCGGCGGCGATGAGCTGAGATGGGCTGCGTCCTCGGCAGAGAGGCCTCCCCCCCGCCCTCCTCCGATCGGCGGAGGGAGAAGGAGCAGGCCCACCACCGCGACCACCCGGTCGTCTCCTCCGGCCGGAAGTCCCAGGCGTCGCTGCCCAGGATCGTTACCGGGATCGACGCCCCCGCTGCCGCCACCGAGGACCCCGCGGAGGAGGCTGACGCGGAGAAGCCGGCCCGGGCGAGGCGGCGGTCGCGGGCGAACCCGCGGCTGAGCAACCCCCCTGGGCACCTCCGCGGCGAGCAGGTCGCCGCCGGGTGGCCCGCCTGGCTCTCCGCCGTCGCTGGGGAGGCCATCAAGGGCTGGACTCCCCGCCGTGCTGACACCTTCGAGAAGCTCGATAAGGCAATCCCCCTCCCCCTTTCTCTTTCCCCATTCAATTCCTCAGCTTCCTTCCCTCTTGCCGCTCTAGCTTCTAATGGTGGTATTCTTCGCATTTTATAGATCGGGCAAGGGACTTACAGCAATGTTTACAAAGCCAGAGATAGCCTGTCGGGAAAGATTGTGGCACTGAAGAAGGTCCGGTTTGACAATTTGGAGCCCGAGAGCGTGAAGTTCATGGCCCGAGAGATACTGATTCTGCGGCGGTTGGATCATCCCAATGTTGTGAAGCTGGAGGGGCTGGTCACATCAAGGATGTCTTGTAGCTTGTATCTAGTGTTTGAGTACATGGAGCATGATCTGGCCGGTCTCGCGGCCAGCCCTGGAATCAAGTTCACAGAGCCTCAGGTCAGATTAGACTGATCCCTTCATGCGAAAGATATGATCTTTTATTAGGCCTGCTACTAATATTTCCATTTTTGGAGCAGGTGAAGTGTTATATGCATCAGTTGCTTTCGGGGCTCGAGCACTGTCACAACAGGGGTGTGCTTCATCGCGACATCAAGGGCTCAAATCTCCTGCTTGACAATGGTGGGATACTAAAGATTGCGGACTTTGGGTTGGCTTCGTTCTTTGATCCGGATCACAAGCATCCAATGACTAGCCGGGTGGTCACGCTTTGGTATCGCCCCCCTGAGCTTCTCTTGGGGGCGACTGATTATGGTGTGGGCGTGGATCTTTGGAGTGCGGGATGCATTCTGGCGGAGCTTTTGGCTGGAAAGCCCATTATGCCCGGAAGAACTGAGGTAACTCCTATATATTTATCCTAATCTATCTATATTAAATTACAAGGATCACAAACTATATGAAGGATGCCGCACGTAAAACTCATAAATAATATACACCAAATATGTAGGCTCATACATGACAATGGAGGAAATATAAATTGAGTGTTTTTTTTCCTGTAACCTATATACCTGCGTTAGGATACTGCGATTCATTTGAGTGCTCTCTTATTCTAGATTAATCATATACCGATAGTTTGTCAAAAGAAAAATAATTGAACCTTGTGCTCTATGATAGTCTGATAGATAATCTGAAGATTCTGAAGAACAAGGCACAATGTAGGGTAGCATAACAATGGACGTGTAATGATTTGATAAAGGCAGACAATGTGTTGATTTCAAAATTAGTGTTGAATTGTTGCTTAGCGATGTGTTAAGGTTGAGAGGTTACGAGGGCTTGGGTACTGAATCAAAAGCTGCAAGGATGCTATCGTGATGGCAAGGTGAGTTCACAAGCTGGTTGACAACTTGACACAGTATGGAGTGCAGCTACACTAAGAATGACTGAAGCTGTTGAGGACAAAATAACAACAATATCATGACAAAATTAGAAGCTGTTGAACATGCATTATACCCTCAAAAAATGCCTAAGCTACACGTTGAGGACGACTGGATGAATTTTATGCAGTGGTCCTCAACAAAGAACTATGTCATGGTGAGATTGGTGATGTAGGTTACAGTGAGGCAAACCCATCGATGGTGCTATACGACACAAAAATATGATATATATATATATATATATATATATATATATATATATATATATATATATATATATATATATATATATATATATATATATATATATATATATATATATGAGGTAATGATGTTGCACTGCCACATCATGATACAAGGGATCTTTGGGCAGACTATGTACTTCAATATACATCAACAACAATTATATTCATGGTGTGAATGATGGCTCAGATTCATGCATCTCTAGGCAATGAAGCAAATCTGGAGGGCTACCGAGGTTCAAGTTATGAGAATATCTGATAAGAGGCGTCTAAGGATTTGAGTAAAAAAAAGATGATTGGACTTAGACTCACGAATGCAAGACTAATGAAGGCATTGGAAAAAAAACCTAATGAAGAGAAGCTGTGAAATGCGATGCTGACAACATGACGATTCCTCAGTTGAGTTGAAAGAAGCCTCACGTGGCATTGTCGATAACCGAATGAAACCTCTTGGATTTGGTAATTACGATAACATCTGATTCTAGTTGGTGGTGACATGGCTAGCGTTGAGTTGAATTGGTTGAAGTTGATGTAGGTTTATGTAGTTGGTTGGGTACTTGGGTGGCCAAGTTTACAATAAGGTGAGCAAGGGAGCAATCCTGCAATGATGTAGGAGAACTGTGTCCTGAATGCGCTAGTGACCAACGTGGTTGGTAGACGAGCCACAACTAGATGTCACACTGGGTGAAGATACATATGTCTCATGGGAAGTGTATCGAGATAAGACACGAGCCTACAAACTACCTTGGTACGAGATAATGATATAGCATAAGTCAGTATTTGTTATTCTCCCAGTTGCATGGATCTCAAGCAGCTAAGACAAAGATTACCAATGTAGAAGATCAAATTCTACATGCATATATTTGTTATGTTATTGTATACGGCATTTTCATTTTGTATATATTATTTTCATATGATTGATTGTTTGTCATTACCAATTTGCCAGCAATGGGTACATATTAGTGTATTACATAGTTACACACCCAAAACCTCTTTGATTCTTGTCAAACTATATAATATACCATAAACTAATCCCTAATTTTTTTTTTTAAAACTTATATTATTATTATTATTTATTTTGGTCCGATATTTTTTTGAAAATTTCCTTTTTTATTAAAAAAAAACCTGAAACCAAAACCGTCGAAAATCCTTACCAAATCTATCGAAACCGTCAAAACAGATCTATGGTGGGGAGGACTGAAACCGAATCTAAAATTGTAACCTAAAGCCTTGCTTAATATCATTAGTTATATAATGAGATACCTTCCTAAACCCACAACCACCAAGAATATTTACGAGGTGGATTCCATGTGCTAATGCACATGAAGTATCCCATAAGAATTATTTGCCATGAAGAAGTGCTGAGATCATGTCAGAGAATATAAAGTGACTAATGTCAAGGCGACCATGTTTTTGATTCCTTAATTGCTCCTTGCTACATATTTACTTCCAGTATAAAACAGAAATGCTCTTATATTTATTGCTACTTTAGTATAATTGTAACTTTCTTACATTATTAGGTTGAGCAGCTGCATAAGATTTTCAAGCTCTGTGGTTCCCCTTCAGAGGAATACTGGAAAAAATCAAAATTGCCGCATGCTACAATATTTAAGCCCCAACAGCCATATAAGCGTTGCATAGCAGAGACATTTAAAGATTTTCCACCATCATCATTGCCACTAATTGAAACTCTTCTTGCAATTGACCCGGCTGAACGTCAAACAGCCGCTACTGCATTACGAAGTGAAGTAAGCTTTTTATTCTCAAACTATCTAACCATACATCTCCTTGAACACCACTTGTCTTTTTGTTGTACCTGATGTCATGATTCTGGTTCTATGATGAGCATATGTATCTTTCTGATCTTATCCTCTGTAGTTATTAATAAAAAAATCTTTAGGAGTCCATTGAGCTGATTGTCACTTCACCATCATGTACAAATGTACAATAGAACCTTGGAACATTAGATTCTGAAAAATTGTCATTTACCTGTTACATGGAAGTTGAAATTTGAAAGTTATGTTTTGATGGCTATTCAGAGTTTTGATTTGCATTAGAGTTTCACATCGAGTCCCATGTCAGACTATCCTTTTCTTTCTTTACAGGTCATTTGTTTGGTTCTGTTTTATTTTATTTTGGACAAAGTAGCTCTTGCAATTGTTATATTACATAAGCATGTAATTGTAGTTACAATGAAAAGCATTATTTTGGCGGTTGCTTGCTTTTAAAGTTTGCAAGTTATTTTACGATTGGGTAACTGTGAGCTGATTCCTGGCGAGGTAAACCAGTGCCCTCCATTGGAGGAAATGTTGCAGTAGTATATGATTTTATCTGTTCTTATCTATGCAAAACCTACTTTCAACTTTTGGGGTTCCTTTCTCATGAGGCTGATTGGATTTGCAAAATCCCTGTGCTCATGAATCTCCCTTATGGAAGGAGGGGCGTGTTTGGTTCGTTAAGATAATTCTTGAGTTGAACTTTGGTTATTCGTAATTTTTTTCCATTTTAAATTTTTTCTAAATTCTCAAGTTCTGCAGTTTTGATTTTGGGATTTCTTCACAGGAACAGAAATGGCTGGTTACACCAGTTGGTGCTTCAAGTTAGTTATTGTAGAAAGTTAATATAGCTGATTGTCTATTGTGGTTGTGTATGTTGAAGATAATCATATTTGGGAAGTGGTTTTAAGACTTAGAAATGCTCATCATGCTCTATCTCAAAGTTCCGCCAGATTATTCATCTTTCTCATAACTCCTTTAAGCTTAAAAAACTTGATGGACTGTGATTATGCAGCGGTTCAGTAGACTTGTACTTGGAAGGACATAGCTTCTTTGCATTGGTGGAGTCCCACAGTTACTGGAAATTCATTTGTGTCGCCGCAATTAATTCTGATACTAGTAATTGCTCCCTCATACATGTCTTCAATCACTTCAATTTAACCTTGAGGCGCCCCTTTTCTCTTTAAAGTTCACCAAATTACATCCCTTCGTAGTTTGTACTCTATTAGATGTTGTCTCTAAGTCGATAAAAACCATATGCATATCTTTTTCTTCTCCCTAAATCTTTCTATCAGTTGTCTCAGCAAGAAAATACCCTCCATTGTGGACCTTCTATGCATAAATCCGAATTGGTTCTCCAAAATTCTTGTCATCTTTCTTAATCTTTGTTCCATCACCCTCACCCATAATTCCATGATGTGACTCATATACTTAATTCCACGATAATTAGATCAATTTTGAGCGTCGCCTTTATTCTTATATATAGGTACCGTAATGCTTCTCCTCCAATCATTTGTCGTCTTTCTTGTTGTCAAGATTTATTAAACAAGCCAGTTAGCCAAATTAATTCAATTATTTCTAAGATTTTCAAACTTCAATTGGTATCTCATCAGGGCCTACTGCCTAGTGATGTACCTTTATGCATCATTTTCAAAGCTGCCTCCACTTCAGCTATTTTAATTGAACGATAGTAAACATGCCAATCCCTAGATTGTGGTTGTTCTAAATACATTTCTCCAGTGTGGTTATCATTCAATAATTTCTGGTTGTAGCCTTTCCATGTGTCTTTAATCTCATCTTCCTTCACCAAGATAGTATTGTCTTCACTTTTGATGCACCAAGATAGTATTGCGGCTATTGCCTTCACTTTTTAAACAATAAAAGTCTCCATTCTCCAATGACCTAAAATATCTGATGACCTGATTGATGAAAAGTTTGAATCGAATAGTTTTGAAAAGAATTAACCCACTATCTGCTCCTACATCGGGTGGCTTATGGGTTTAGTATCTAGTTAACAAATAAGTTGTGGATTGGTTTCTATGAGGCTACAAGTGGGGGAACTGGTGATGTTGGGAATTTAGATCTCGGTAGGCAGGTATTACTTTATTATCAAGTGATGTAACTTTGTGATGTATAAGACAAGATGATTTGAATTTTGGAGGAATAATGATGATTGATGTTTTGTTAGTTTTGCTTATTGACATTGATGGGTTATGTATGGTAGTATGACACAATCGAACAATGATAATTGTACCATTAGGAAGGTAGTTCTAGGTTTCTTGTGGCTCTTGTTTGGGCAGGCTAGGAACCTAGCATTAGATCGATTAAAAAACAGAACATCATCTAGGTTCCTGGAGCTTTGTAGGCCCATAAAATATTGTTTTACTATTGTTATGTCTATTGGGTATATCTTAAGATGTATGCTTTATGCTACCATTTGGTATTGGAATAGGAAAAGTCGGAACACGAATACCTATTCCAGGTTGAATAGCTATTCAATATTTTGATTTGATCTTTTTGTTGTCCAAGTATATCATTCTATTTTGACGAAACCTCGACAAATCTTTAGAAAGACAGTTGATATGTTAAAATATTTTGGTTTATTTGGTTTTCCTTTTGTATTATTTAAGACAAGGTTTGATATATTAGGCTCACCTTGGTCTCAAAAACAAAAAGATTTTGGGTTTGGCCATTGACGGTCAAAACTAGGAAATTTTGATAACAAAACATCTAGAGATCAATACAATTAAAAATGGATAACCAAAAAAAAATTAAATATTAAAAAAGTACTGAACTTAAAAACTAATTACATAGTTTTGTGATGCATAGAGGGAGATACATTTTTCTAATTTTCATGAATGTTAAATTGAAACTTAGTAGTATGGTTAAACCAATCAATATCTATTATAAGGTCATGAATGATAAGATGCAACTTAAGTGAGGATCAAAGCATTAATTATCATTAGTCTCAACCCAGTGCTACTACTTTAGTGATGTCATATACCTACCATGGTAACAAAATCTTAGATGTGTAGCTCAATTCTTGTATCGATATCACTATGCTGTTAGCCAATTGAGACCAGCTAAAGAGCGGATTGTTAATTCATTGTGCTATCTCCATCAAGAGTTGATTTTAAGATGTTGTTCGGTTTGGCTAGGCTGTAATCGAAACCATTTAGGGTGTTTTGGTTTGTGTTCAGTCAATTCTTGAAACCCTGGTTCAAGAGCTTCTAATAAGGTGTGTTGTTCCCTATTTCGGCTCTACTGGAATATGTTCCCTAGTCCCATCTAAACTGTTGGATGGCGAGATTGAAGCTCTTCCGAGCCTCATTTTGGTACTATATTGTACTCGAACTGAACGAGGTCTTGAATTATAAGTCATAACGCTCAGTCCTGATCATTGAATTAGTAGACCTTGATTTGTTGTTTTTTAAGCTTAGAATGCTTTTGGGTGGTTATTAGCACTAAAGGTACATGGTTCTTGTGGTTGGGTTAATGTAAAAAGCAATATAGAAAGTTTAGTACAACTATACAAGCATGTTCTAAATGGTTCTACTAAATAAAAAAATGTAAAAGAGATTGGTTGTTTATTTGAAGGCGTTGCATTTTTTTCTCCCCTACTTGGAGCAACTCCTATGCTCCCTTAATACATTCAGCTTTAACTTGCTTAACTCATTCTTCTTCTTCAATATTTTCATAGTCATGGAATCAAATATTGCCAACTTTCCTACACAATTACCCAAATGTCTTTTTTTAAGGATGGCATAAAAATTGACCGAATTTTTTATAGTACCAAATTTCTGTTCTACATCACGAAATTTCGGCAACAATGACCGACACTTGACCGAAATCCGACATTCCATCTTTTTTTAAAAGCAATTTTACCAAAAATTTCCATCGTAAAAGATTCCATCTCAGTGAAAACATCGATCTTTTCTCTCCATTCTGTTTTTTTTCATAATAGACTGATACTTGATTGAAATCAACCAAAATTTAACTGTAATCCAATAAATTATGACTGAAATCTTTTCTTAAAAATACAGAATTTCTACCAACATTTGATCAAAATAAGACATTTCCTTTTTGACCTACCAAAATCGACATTTAAAACCTTGCTCATCTTAGGTACAGAACCCGCTTTGTTTCCCAAAATTCCAATTGATACAACGTTGCATGCCTTTGTTCTTCACAATGTTCTATTGGGTTGAGACAATGTTAGAAAGATCTCTTTACTCCAACCATCCGCCTTTAGTTATATTTGACTTGCTTTAGGCTTGTGCTCTACACGTGCAACTGTTAATCGATTGCATGGAACATTAAATGATGACATTTAGAACAATTGTCTTACGAACAAGTTTCTTCGTTGGTAATGGATAATTAAAATATGTAATTGACTTATTTATAAATCCAAGATTATTATGCGGTAGTATGTACAATTTTTTTTAAAAAATTATTGTAGCATTTTTTGTATTAAAAATGAGGGATCATCTATAATTTGAAACTTAGGTGGTTATATGGAAAACCAATTTTCTATTTGTCAAAATATCATAACAAATATTGAGGGGTTAGCTTGTAAACTAATATTTGGAAGGGTTATATGCAATAATCTACATGTAATTATGGACTATTTAAACCAGCCTCAAATGGTACTTAGTATATTATGGTAGAGATATGCACATATCCATTCTTTTGTATAATGAGTGCAAGATAAAAAGCTATTATAATTTCAAGTCTATTGCCCTTTAACATTTTCAATTCCTTTGTAACATGTTTGCATCTCTCAGGAGTGAGTGGACCATCAGTATCTTTGATGCTTGTGGTTTCAAGTGATTTGTGGTTCTTAGCCATTCATTTAAATTCACGGCAAATACTAATTCGAGGCGACTGGACAATGATCTCTTCTTGTGGGGCTCACCTAAAGAAGTATTTATCTTTGAGAAAATAATTGGCTTCAGAGTGCTCTGTTAATCTGGGTGTGTATATTTGGGCCTTCGTTTTGGTGTATGGATATTTTTTCGGGAACAAAAAACAAGTATGTGGATTGGAGAGTCGGAGTTTACTTGTGGGGGACTTTCAAAGGTAAGATTGCAACTCGGGCGGGTTGGGTCGGGTTTTGGGTCAACCCAATCCCAACCCAAGTACTAGAACCCTCAACCCCAACCCTAACCCTAACCCAACCCAACCTCCAAGCCGAGATGCCCAGCCCAAGCCCAATCCAAGAGAAAATTTTCAAGCTCGGGTTGGGCTCGGGTTAGCCCAAGTTGGTAGGATGGATCGGGTTGGGCTCATTCATATATACTTATTTCTAATCATTGTTCAAAATTTTAACCTTTTAAGGATAAAAAACGGAAAAGAACTTATACGTACTCACACTATCAGACAACTTTTGTTGCATTTCTATCCATGCAATGTACTATAAAATCAGATAATGTCATTATTTAATAAGCAAGAAGCAAATAAATAATATTGGACTTGGTGAAACGGATGGTTGTGATTGCGACCCCTTAATATATGAGTACTGGGAATAGATGTGATTGTTACCTATATATATCACAGACTCACATGCATACATGAGTACTCGGGTTCGGGTTGGGTTGGGTTGCCCAACCCCTCAATCCGAGCCCGACCCAAGTACAACTCGGGTTGTATCTTTTCAACCTTAACCCAACCCAATCTTCAAATACATCAACCCAAACCCACCCAAAATTCGGGTTGGGCTCGAGTTGGGTCGGGTTCAACCCGCCCAAGTTTCAGCCTTATTCAAAGGTTTGTTAATTAGGAGTATGGTTGATTTCTTTGGCTTCATGTTGAGGCATGGGGTCACATCATTAGGAGTATGAGTGATTTATTTGAGATTCCAATCCCAATCACGTATTCTCTTCCAAACCGTGATATGGAGAAGTGTCTTTAAGACTTTTGTTTTAAGCACACATGTAAAAAAAAAATCCCACCTTGAAGGTGAGGGCTCAAGACTAGACTTTCTGTATGAATACTCAATATCCTATTCATATTCTCTTTATGTCATTTACTTAGTTCCATGTAGATTTTTTTTATAGAATGTAAATTGGCTTTACGAATTACACTCTTAATAAGAGGTTTCTTTCAGAGATATAATTTATCGATAAATATTAAAATCTTCAAAAGCACGCTCATACACTTTGTGGTGATCCTATTGAAGGGAAACTTTTGGTTGCAGTGATATCGTTAATCCCTACCATATCAATCTTTCTTGTTGTCGAACAAAAAGATCTCGAAGATTTCCTTTCATGTAATATGGATATGTCCAATTTCTAGGAAGTCTTCATGCCTTGGGTTGGTCTGGACACAAATAACTTGGTAGATTTTTTGGCTCATGAGGAACATTGTATCTATATGAAACTCTTAAGATTCCTTTCTATTCCTCTTTAATTTGTTATTCCCACCATTTAACCATTTTAATCAAATATTACCTCTCCCATCAACATTTTGAGGAAAGAGCTAGAAATAGAAAAGGGTTAGATTTCTCATTAAAACACATGATGTGATGTTGGAACTCGAAAGAGAATTCATAATTTGCATTAGACCTCAAATTTCCTAAGACCAATGCAAATTCAATCTTTGTAGCATTTGCTATATAACTCTATTCATGGCTTAGTAATATTATAACTAGCATTAGTCACCCCGAACTTTGAAAATAATGGCCTTCTGTCTGAGATATACTAACTTGGCAAATGTCACCATATTTTTCGTCCAAAATTGACTTTTGGATGATTCTTTTAATTTCCTTATACATGTACCAAAATACACTATTTTAAGTTGAGCTGTCTATAGAGCATGATACATGATCCATATCCTACCAGTATTTTCGGGTTAGGATTAGGGCTATAACTCGGGCGGGTTAGGTCTGGTTAGTGCTCAACCCGAGTGGTGGAACACTAGATATTCAGCCAACCAACCCGACCTTCATCCCACGCTACCTAATTTGAGCTCAACCCGAGAACAAATTTTCTAGCTTGGGTTAAACTCGGATTGGTGCAAGTTGGTGGGTCAGGCTGGACTGCACTGTTTAGGGTAACACTTATTGTTATTACTTGTCCAAAGTTTTGAATTTTAAAGAGCAAAATATCAAGAACAAAATAGACTTATCCTTAATCCATACCAATAGATGTTTCTTACCCCTACCATATGACGGTTTGTGGCACTTAGGGTAGGGAATATGATCCATATAGGTCTAGGAACACGATCTGTGGGGCCTATAAGGTGACATGTTATACTCAACTTGGTTTCGGGTTTGGTCAGGTTGCCTGACCTCTTAGCCCAAGCCCAATTTAAATTTAGCTTGAGTAGACCTTTTCCAGGCCGTCAACCCAAACCTTGTAGCGTATTTAGTCCCATTTTACATTTTTTGGGTTATGCCAATCCACTCATCATATGTAGATTGTCATAAAGATGCATTGTTTACAATTAGGATTTGTATTTATTATTTTTCATTTCCTAGTTGCAATGGGATTTGTAATTGGAAAAAAAATGAAAACGAAAAAAATCTAGAATATGGTTTATCACATCTTGCAATGGACCCAAGAAAATGCAAGACCAAACCTTCTCTCCATACACCCGATTGATCCAAATATGAATGTTATTATTATTGGCTATCTATATGGGTTTGGATCCCATGCCTCTTATTGGGTATTGGTACGTGTTTGGTTCAAGCAAAAGTAACTCAGATTCAGATCTCTAGGATCCAACCCCTTCTGCCACCTCAACATTTAAGCTTTGATTGTTCTACATTTTCACACTTCCATATTCTCGAGGTTCCATCGGAATTAGGATTTTTGTTAATGTAATCAATGTGCTAAGGTGTCTTAAACCTCCGGGTTTTTTATATTTGCTTGGAGAAGCTAAAGAGGGTTATACATGAGACATTATTGTGGAGGATTACCCTATTAATGACTTTGAAGGTTGGTAGACATTGCTCAAAGTGAGGAACCCCACTCATTAAATTCTAATAATGAATCTATTGAGAAAGGGGAGGGAGGCTGTAGTCTGTATGTAGGGACATGTTGCATCAAGATAGAAGATAAATTGATGAACACCAATGGAAAAATCTTCAAACAACAATTTAGAGTGTCCAGTTGATGTAATCTAGTTTTTTGAAGGTCTTTTTTTTCAATATTTTGATGTTCTATGATTTCTTTTCAAGTTAGTGAGTCTTATGTAATAGGTATTAAGGTTGAGATCCAGAGGTATTGATGGTCCATCTAGTGTTGATTCGGTTCTTTACTATGGGATATGATGACTTCCTTTTTTCTTTTTACGTAGGCTTAAGTGACCAACCCACTCATTTCCTCAAAAGGGATACAGAGAGGATGACTACATTAGGTGACCCAGAATGCAGAATTGGTTGATTATAGGGATTTGTTTTGAATAAATACGGGAGTGTTGGCCATATCTTCTAGACTCCACTTTTTTTTTCCCGAAAGGAAATACATGTCAAGCCTAGTTTAGTAAATAGTTGGGGAGCCAAACCTTCTCTTTAGGAAATGGATTCACCTTTGCTAGGTTTAGGAATCACCCAACCCATAGATAACCCGCTCGGGTCTGACTATAGATCTAGATCTTCCTAACGCATTTACTTTTAAATGGGGCAAACTCATCATTCTTTACAAAGAAGACTAGTAGCTTCCCATAAACATAAGTCAAAGACTATCTATTCATCTTCTTTCAAAAGCTACCTTTTGCATTCTGTTTATTTCAGATATGTTACAAAATGCACTGTTTAACAATGCCCCCATAATTTGGCTTTAGAAGTTGTATAATGGCTTTAGTTTGGTTATGCCAAACATGCCCTTAATAGTGAGAAAACATGGATTGATGTTATTTTCATGTTCTCCATAAATATCACAAAGATGAAGCATCTTTAATGAAGAAAATTTTCTTATTTGATTTGTAGACCTACCACATCCACCCCATTTGATGGGATAAGACTTGGATGATGATGATGGGAGTGGGTGATTTGGAACTTGGAACTACTTGTGATCTTACATCTGAGTTCAGAAAAGTCATGTAACCAAAATCTTGACTCGTGGTGAATCTCATGTGAGTTTAATCTTAAACTTTATGTGGGGTGCGTTTCTGTTAGCTTATTCGTTTGGATATTACAGTAAAGAGTTGCTTGACTTTAAATTCGAAAGAAAAGGTTTAAGGCTACAGTGTGGCCTCTAAGGTTGTTTGGTGGATGATGAGGAGGGTTCAGGCAATATATGAGAATAACATAGGTGGAAATGTTGAGGTTGATTTGTGGTAATACTAAGTTGACCATGTTTGGTGTAGGGTTGTATGTACCTAATTGAGTTATGTCTATTCAGTTCACTGACTTTACATTTCTACCGTATCTTTGGTGGTAGTTTCACCATGAGGTAACTACACTTCTTGTATAGTTGTATATATATTTGGGCATGCCATCTTGCCCTAATGAGAGTATGCTTTGCATTTCATCGTGGTTACCGACCTATCATGACAAAGTAAGCAATACAGGAAGGTATAGATAGTGTAGAATCATCTGAAATGAATGAATCAGATTCAATGCATATGAGCTGCCCTTGCAAAGGGAGGGTCTTGGAGTGCATGGAATGGTTGTTGAGGTGGATGGAGAAAACCCAAGATAAGCCGAATGAAAATGGTGAGAAATTATATATAGGAGAATCTTCTTTAGTCCTTGATTGGAATGCCTTGTGAATAAAAATTCCAATCTCATCTGCAAATACGTCTTTGTATTGGATGATTCAAATGCCACTAGTGACTGTATTTATACATTAAAACATTATCCTTTCCAGTACATATATTGTATTATTTAAAAATTTTGATATAAAGATTTTCTCACGAGTGCAGACTCGTCAGGTCTAGTAGCTCTCAAATGTTTGACAAAATTCTTGATTAGTCTGCTTTTAGTACTTGATTTAGTAATCTAGCAGAACAAAACTTGTTTCAAGAAAAGGACCTTTATACTAATCCGACTCAACGTCTTATATACCAGAACACCGAGCTAGTTATTGATAATATAATATTCTCAATCTGGTAACTGAGCAGAAAAGGACTCAGGTGGATAATATCATTAGTAACTCTGATTTATTTGAATCAGCTACGTATATAACAGCTTAACGATCTAGTTATGAATGTGAACTATGGAATGGTGAAGGGGAAATGCATTGCATTACTTTGAACCTAGTGTTCAAGACCAGCACATCATTCTAGTAGAGCTCTCACACACCTTTTCAGGTTAAAAATTCTCTCCAACTGATAAGTCATGCAAAATTATGGTTGGATGTTGATTTCATGATGTGTTTTGGGGAATGCTAGTACCTTAATCTTGTATTTGGATGCTGGATCTTCTTATCTTGGTTGTGGAGAACATTTGCATCTCCCAATAATTTTGGAGTCACTCATATATGGAGGAAGAGGAATGAGGCAGCCAGCATTTTGGCTAAAGCTGTTCCTCCTTGATTAAAGACTTTTATGTGCTTATTTCCTCATGTACGGGTATTCTTTCCCATGAGGTCAAGAAAGTTGTCGGTAGGGTAGGAGAGGGAAAACATTTTTAGATGTATTTTGACCTCAAATTTTATCAATAAATTTATGCACGTGCTGCATCCATGTAACAATAAGTTTCATAGATGATCAAATATGGAACTAGCAATTCTTCTTTCTGCTGTTATGTATGATGGCTGGATATTTGGATGTACCAAACTCTAGAAGTCACTCATAATCAATTATCAGTTTCAATATGTATAAGATTGCCTTCATAATGTGCATTTTTTTGTTTTTGCAGTTCTTCACAACCGAACCTTATGCATGTGAACCTTCCAGTTTGCCACAATATCCTCCGAGCAAGGAGATGGATGCTAAACTGAGGGATGAAGAAGCTAGAAGGTTTTGTCATCGAGTTGTCGATTTCTTCAATTTTCTTGTCTTATTTCTTGGCAGCAATGCACAGTCATGCTTTTGGGAAATGCTTTTTTTTGGACTTTCATGATGTCATTTGAAGTTGTTTTATCGAATATATCATTGGCATATAATTACCTAGAAAATTAAAGCATCAAAATGAACTACTTTCAGAGCTCTAGGTTACATTATCCATATGAAATTACTTGTTACACAAGGTAACATGATCAGGGCAGCCTCATGGAACACTCCTTTTCATACTCGCAGTGAGTGTGAGCCATCTGTGAAAGCTAGTCGAGAAGTGATGAAAAAACATGTTACTAATTTGATACGTTGTGAAGAATGTCTTTGAAGTTCTATGACTTACAACAGATGTAAGACAGTTCACTCTGACATACTTTATTTCTTAACTAATGGACCTAAAACTGCCAGAAAATAAATTCAATTCTCTAGAAAATAAATTCAGTTCTCTCTATATATATATTAGTGATACAAAGAGGTCGCCTAACGTGCGGCTGCCTAACCTAGAGGTTATATATATATAGGGGCATGCTATAATGTGGTACGTGCGGCATCACATCGCAGCCGTCTGATGCACGTGCTGCGTGCATGCGATGCACGTAGCGGTGCATCAGACGACTGCGGTGCGGTGCCGCATTATAGCATCTCTCTCTCTCTCTATCTATCTATCTATCTATATATATATATATATATATATATATATATATATATATATATATATATATATATATATATATATAGGGGACGGGGAGCCTGGACCTCAGGTGCAGCGTGAACGCTGCACCGGAGCCGCTCCCCGCGCGCCAAGTGTCCCAAAAACACCCCGGATCCGCATTAAAAGCCCAGGATGAACCGGAGCCGTCCGATTCTTTTCGATCGGACGGCAGATCCAGCCGCCCCATATTAAAAGCACGGGATCGAGAGAGAGCCGTCTGATCCGTGCAGTGCACCCCGCCCGCAGCCGTCTGATCGCTGTAACGCACCCACGCCCCGCAGCTGATCGATCGCCCGCCGTCCAAAACAATCCCATCCGTTCGATCCTGACGATCGGACGGTTGAAAATAAAATCGCGGTTACTGTAGCGGCTACAGTAACCGCGATTTTATTTTCAACCGTTGGATCCTGATGATCGGACGGTTGAAAGGATTCTCGCGGTTACTGTAGCGGCTACAGTAACCGCGATTTTATTTTCATCCGTCCGATCGTCAGGATCGAACGGATGGGATTGTTTTGGACGGCGGGCGATCGATCAGCTGCGGGCGTGGGTGCGCTGCAGCGATCAGACGGCTGCGGGCGGGGGTGCACTGCACGGATCAGACGGCTCTCTCTCGATCCCGTGCTTTTAATGTGGGGCGGCCGAATCTGCCGTCCGATCGAAAAGAATCGGACGGATGTGGTTCATCCTGGGCTTTTAATGCGGATCCGGGGTGTTTTCTGGACACTTGGCGCGCGGGGAGCGGCTCCGGTGCAGCGTTCACGCTGCACCTGAGGTCCAGGCTCCCCGTCCCCATATATATATATATATATATATATATATATATATATATATATATATATATATATAGAGAGAGAGAGAGAGAGAGAGAGAGAGAGAGAGAGAGAGAGAGAGAGAAATGCTAAAATGCGGCGTGCGGCGTCGCACCGCAGCCGTCTGATGCATCACTATGTGCATCGCACGCACCGCAGCGGTGCATCAGACGGCTGCAGTGCGACGCCGCACCCTAGCTCGCCTTTCTCTCTCTCTCTCTCTCTCTCTCTATATATATATATATATATATATATATATATATATATATATATATATACTATGCTATCAAAGTCGGGACTAGTCCCTGGGCGGCATTTTGCCGACCGATTAATTTCGATTCCGTCATTGCTGGGCGAAATCCGACTAGTCCCCGACTAGACCCGACTAGTCCCCGACTAACGACTGCCGACTAGTCCCCAGGCAGCATTCTGCAAGCAAATTTTTTTTTTGAAAGGAGTCTGCGCAAGTAATTTTGTTTGGATTTTTTTACATTGGCTCAAAATCTTGAGTCGCAAGACTCACAACTATGGCTCTTCCCTGTAATCATCTGTTGAGCACCTGAGAATCTCAGATAAAAACATAGACAAATAATTAGTTTATTTGTTGATATCCATATAATCCTATAATCAAAATTGGGGTTCACTGATTAAACATCATCAAACAAATATTGTGATGAATTCTTAGTTCTGAGTCTTTTGACATGGACATGAAGCCAATACAACTGTGTTATGCAGTGTTGTTAGTATCGTACGATACACGATACGTATCGTACGATACGATACGATACAGGAGAAAAACGATACGTATCGGGTTTACGTATCGTTTTTCTCCTGTATCGTACGATACACTATACGATACGCTACGATACGATACGATACACGATACGGTACGATACGGTGAAAACATGTTTTTTTGTTTGTTATTTTTTTTTTTTTGAAACTTTTAAAATGAATTTTTTTCTCTTAATTTCCCAAAGGACTATATAGGTCTCTTAGCGTTAAAAAAATACTTAGGAATATTTTCTAAATTAGAGTGAAGTGATACTAATTTTTTTTTAGAAATTTATAGGTGTTTTACAAATCTTTCTCTAGAGTTGTCGGATTCCAATGCCATTTATTTTTAAAATTTTTCTAGAGCTTGGAACACCAAATATCTACAACTTTGCTAATTTCAATAGTTATAGGATTCCATTTCTACCTATATATATATATATATATATATATATATATATATATATATATATATATATATATATATATATATATATTTATATATATATATATATGTGGTACTTCTTAGTAGAGGGCTAATGGATCTATGTTCATAAAGTAAGGCTAAAGGAAAGAAGTGGATGACTTTGAATAAGACAATGAGGATGAGAATGAAAATAAATAAGAGGTCCAAGAGACATTAGAGAAAGATAAAGAAGCAAGTGGTGATAAATTATCTATTGTTGATGATCAAATTGATGATGTAGATGCGGTGGAGATTGAAAAATAAGATCTTCCTACTTTTTGAGTTTTTGTTTTGTCTTCATTGACCATTCGAATATTTTGAGAACAATATATTGATAGATCATAGATAATACTTATATATGATTTCTTTTTATATAAATATATACATCATATTTTTTGTATAGGCTAATGTTATGTTTGATGTGAAATTATAGGGAATGTCTTACTCTTCTACTTGACTTTTCATATTTAATATTCTAGTATGTACTTTCTATATTTATTATATATATATATGTATAAAATATAAATTTAACCGTATCTTACGATACACGATACGTTACGATACACGATACACAAAATAGGAAAAACGATACACGATACGATACACGATATGACAACCTTGGTGTTATGTTACACTGTTACTTATGTATTTATACCCATGCTGTGAAGTGTGAAGGTATGTATTGTTATTAACCGACTATTATCATATACTTATTGACATTTATGCTAGTTCATATATCATATATGTTTAGGGAGGGGGGGAGGGGTTAGAATAAGTTTTGGCCGACTAGTCCCGAATTAGTCCCGACTACTCCCGACTAGTCCTAGTCGGCCCTTGGCCGACTAGGGCCGACTACCGACTTTGACTGCATAGTATATATATATATATATATATATATATATATATATATATATATATATATATATATATATATATATATATATATATATATATATATATATGGGAAAGGGTTCGGTGAACTTGAGTTCACAAATGAATGGTGAAACATGGTTTATATTGTGCCATGTGTCCATTAAAAAGACAAAAAGCAAGTAAGAGGGGATAGCTATTTAAGAGGGTTGAATACTGAAAAGACATAAAGCAAAAAAGTTAAAGAGGGTTGAACACATTCTCAGGACATGTGGCAGCTTCTCCATTCGAGTTCACCATTTGAATGGTGAACTCGAGTTCAGCTTCCCGGAGCCATATATATATATATATATATATATATATATATATATATATATATATATATATATATATATATATATATATATATATATATATATATATATATATATAAAAGGCAGGATCGGATGACCCATGATATTTTAACCCATCATCCTAATCGTTGGATTCGGGTTTCAGAATGTGCTGATTTTTTGTGAGGATGATCAACATACCATAGATAGCATGCTCTCAAAACTTTGGGGCATTTCGGTGGTTTTTGGTGAATTTCGGCTGAAATCGATGAAATTTCGGTCGCATGTGAGATTTCGACCAGATACTATGGGGCCCTCGAAATGAGACGTCGGCTCTTTCGGTGGCTTTCGATGAGATTCCCTCCGAAATCATATGGGCTCGAAAACCAATGGCATCTTTCAGACAGATTTCGAGTTTATATAAATTTATATAAATATATGATGATTATCAATTTTTTTTTGTGTTTTCTTCAAACCATTCAAGTAAATATGTATGCACTACTATAAAAGACTTAAATTTAAAATTTCAAAAAAATCGCAAATTCGTCCACTTTTTTTTGACCATTTTGAAATTTTTTCCACATTACGGCCGAAATTTTGATCGAAATTTCGATTTCAGTTAGGACCAAAACCAGATGCGAAATCGAAATCTCAAACCTTGACCTAGAGGTCTTAGAATGAGCTGATTATTTTTGTGTGCTATCAAAGGGAGGTGATCATCATCGTGAAAAAAAAAAAAATTTACCCCCTCTAGGTAGGCCGCCGCATGTTAGGCGACCTCTCTCTCTCTCTCTCTCTCTCTATATATATATATATATATATATATATATATATATATATATATAATGTTTTCCTATGACAATGTCGTAGGGACTACCCTATGCAATAGTGATTTTGCGACACGACACTTAGAATGTGCTGATTTTTATGTTGATAATCACTTTACGTTAGAAGGTCCCTATGACACTGTCATAGGAATCCAGTGATAGCTAATGGCTGATATCGCAGTAAGAGCACCAAAGACAATACATTTAATGGTATCTGCTGTAATATTTTGGTAAAATTTATTTTCTTATTGACTATGGTTCAGTTAACTTCTTGTATCTATAAGTATATAAATTACGTTTCGTGATGAAATTTTTTATTCATTGATGATACTTAGTCTTTTAATTTTACATGAATATTAATTTTGGTCATCTATTAATCATGGTAATTGTAGAATCTGGACAAACCCTATTCTGTTTGTTTTTCCTCTTCTCTTAAAATACAGAGAAGCCTTAGGCTTTGAAAGTACTTATCATTAGGTGTATTTATTTTGTGGTGTTATTTTTCTTCGTTGGGTTTATATCCCCTTCCACCCATTTCCCTGCTGCAAATTTAAGAGCTGCTTTGTGGCCTTAATGATATTCATTTGTCAAAGAACAATCTTTGGACCTTGTCTTGTTGTTTTTATGTTTTCATGTTTATTCACATGCTACTGGTATCAAAATTTGTGGTGTAGGTTGAGAGCTGCTGGTGGAAGGGCCAATGGCGATGGAACAAAGAAGACACGCACGCGCGATCGAGCTGCTAGGGCTGTTCCAGCTCCAGAGGCTAATGCTGAACTCCAAACAAACCTTGATGTATGTCAAACTAGCTCTTCCTCCAATAGTTCCTCTACTGTATCATTTTTTTATTTTTTTTAAGTCAAGTGAATTGGCACTCTGCAAGTATGCCTCAATTTTTGTGGTCAAAACATATGTTTAATTTGACAAATCTGTTTGTAATGTACAACTCAAGCTGATGAGCTATTACCATTCTATTCTACTCGTCTAGATTTTCCCTAGTCTAAGGGAACCTTAAGGGTTGTTTCCTGGTTGCATGACCTTTGCATAACCAATAAAATTGTTCTCCTTACCCACCAACTGATCTTTGTTAGGTCTTTCAGCTCCTTTTTGGAGGTTTGATGTTGATTGTTGTTGGAAAATTCTTGACAAGTTTTTGTTAACTCTTCCAAACTTAGAATTGTACTTCATAGTTAAACCCATCGTGTTAGGAAAAGACTTGTATGATGACGATCGTGAGTCAAATTTAACTCCATGAAGTCTTAGCTAGCATAAAATTTGAAAGCACATTGTGTAAGATTGAAATTAGAAGTATTGCTAGCTGTGACTTTATCGGAAAGCGTAGGAATGTTGCAATGATGCATCAACTTCACTATGGTGTTAAACATATGCATCTACAATAAACTGTACCCCTCACCTCACATATTTAGACTCAACATTTTATGGCCACACATTTTGTGTAAATACACAATACAACTCATACACACCTAGATAATAGCACAAATATATACACTTTTAATACTTAATAGTCATTCTGATTGGATATTCATACTATCAGCCAATCAATCACACACATGCCATTTATCGAACAATGGGAAAAATAATAATGAAGCAATGTCTAACATTGTACGTATTAAAAGTGTTTAGAGTGCTTGTTGTTTATTTGGCACACATGACATTGATACCATATGAGATTCTGGCGTCGGTTTAGATCTGTGGCTCACAATGTGTGCCCTGATGAATGCAGTTCCCTATATCAAGTTTTTCGCTCTACCTTCTTTGACTTTTCTCTAGTTTAGGGGAACCGTGGAGGAGCACTACCTGGTTGCATGCATAACCAATAAGGGTGTTGTCTCTACACACCAACTATCCTAGGCTCTAGGCAATCTAAGTGCCCAGTGCAGATCCTTTGTTACGTTAAGGACATGTTTAAATTGCATTTACCGTTATTTGGTTTTGTCTAGGTCGATCGGCTAGTGCCTTCAATTTGACCGGTCGGTTAGTTGACGTCCCCACTATCTGACCGTCCGTCTACTCTTCGTGTGGTATTTTGGTCGGTTGGTACCTCGACTCGATCGGTCGATCGGTTTAAGGCTTTAAGCGATACAACCGACCAGTCGATAAAGTCGCTTATCCCACGATGGGCTCTGAACCTCCATGCGTCTGCTTTCGATTGGTTTTCTCTTCAATATAAATTCTGGTACACACAATTTCACTGTAGTAGCTACATTGAAATCATCGTAACAGCTATAATGATTTCGTTAGGGTTAGGGTTTAGGAATCAGGGTTAGGGTTTAATGTCTAGGGTTAGGGTTAGGGTTAATAATTTAGGATTAGAATTTAGGAATTAGGTTTAGGGTTTATTATTTTCGGTATATAATTAGCGTTAGTGTTTAGAATTTAGGATTAGGAATAGGGTTAGGGTTTAGGCTTAGAATTTAGGATTAGGATTGGGGTTTAGGGGTTAGTAATTAAGGTATAGAATTAGGTTAGGGTTTAGAATTTAGTATTAGGTTTAGGGTTTAGGCACTGTTCTAAAAGGCGGTCCGGGCGGCCGACTAGGCGGCCGCCTAGGCGTTTTAGGGGGTTGGCCGCTCCGCTTCAGCAAAAAGCGGCACTGAAGGCGGGTTGAACAAAGGCGGGCGCCTAGGCGGGATCCGACCCGCCTAGGCGCCCGCCTAGGCGCCCGCCTAGGCGGGTAAAAGGCGGGCGCCTAGGCGGTCTCACTGTATGCAATTGCTTGAGGAATTTTTTTTTTCTGTAATGAATTTTCTATTTCTTCACCATATGCAATTGCTTGAGGAATTTTTCTTTTCAATGTTTTGTGATGAAATGTTTAAGAAGCTCTTACGATTTTTTACTATATTGGTTCTTGTATGGTATGAGTTTGGATAGAATTTGGATAACAATATATAATTGGTTGGAATTTGGGTACATCACAATAAAGTTGGAGTACAACTGTATTATCTGGTATACTCAAGTTAGAGGGACAATCGGGTATAGGTATTGAGGTAACCATACCGAAATACCCCTACCCACCCAATCCCCTCCTCCCTTTTCATAAAACTTTTATATTTAGATCGGTAGTTTTGATGTTTGCATATGTAAAACTTTCTAATATTGTTTTTTTATATAGAATTATGAATTTATATATATACATACATATAGAATATATATAATATATTTTATATAGGTAGGCGCCCGCCTTTTTCTCCGGGCGCCCGCCTAGTCGTCCGCCTTCCGCCTTCCGCCTTGAAACCACTTGACCGCCCGTCTTCCGCCTTCCGTTTTTTAAAACATTGGGTTTAGGTTTAGAGTTCAAATTTTAGGATTATGTTAGGTTTAGGGTTTCATACCACGACAACAAACTTTCGGAATTCCGAAACTTTTTTTATCATGGTATGAAACCGGTTAACTGCAGTTGGTTCGGCTGGATGGATAATAGAAGGGCAGTTTTGTCATTTGAAGGGGTTGAAAAAATCAACACTTATAGTTGGGGGACTTGCTGTAAAACGTGTCATTCGGGAGGGGCCTGGTGCAAAACTGAAACCTTGTCTATCGTTTAGCTCAAAACGATCTCTCTAAAAGGACTTAATGGATGACCACCCTCCCCCGTCCCCCTCCCTTTTTTTTTTTTTCCGGACCTTTCCTTGCGAGAGTCGTGCTCCATAGTTGACACCACCTTACTAGGATAAGGCGGGATGACAGATCAAGATGGTATGCTCCTTCATTGTTAACCCTTCGGTGACATAAGATGTTTTTTGTAGAAGATTCTTCAAGAAGTGATTTATCCATGCAGAGAAGCACAATATGTTCTTGATTTGTGAATTCACTATTTACAAGAAAGGTCATAGTCTAATAAGCTATGACGAAGCTTAGCCAATCAGATTGTGGCTTTGGCGTTTTTGCCAATCATCTGTCCTTTTAGAATGCGTACTGGTGGTTTTCGTTCCTCGTGTCATTAATGCTATAAGGTTATGTGGGCCAGCTATTATACCTGTAGATTTTCTGTTTTAGGTAATTTCTAATTGCTGTGATTTGGTAAGATGAACAACTCTTGAGTGGGGTCCATTTAGGATTATAACAGGCTTTGGTTGGCTGCTTCTTTTTCAACTTTTTCCAAATTGTGTGTTACCATCATCATCAGCAGCAGCATCAATTTTAAGTTCAAATTTTTTATGTCCATTCTAAACTAAAATTTCTTTCATCTTGCTATTTCTTGAAAAAAACTTCTAAGAGCAATTAATGATTAGTTTCTTTAATCTACTGCTGCTGTAGAGGATAACGAAGTGATGGATTACTAAGCTCACCTTACTGTTTCAGCATGTTCATTTAGCAATACAGCTACCTTGAACAGAGAATTAACTCGGAAAGCTTTTTTTTTCCCGTACCAAACAGAGAAGGCGTCTGATCACGCACGCAAATGCAAAGAGTAAGAGCGAAAAGTTCCCCCCGCCCCACCAGGACGGTGCGCTCGGCTACCCCCTCGGCTCTTCGCACCACATGGACCCCATCTACGATCCTCCGGACGTCCCATATAGCACGGTCTTCCCCTACCAGAAGGGGGGCCAGGTGTCGACTTGGTCCGGCCCGTTGGTAGATCCCGCTGCCGTCGGCCATCCGCGGCGCAAGAAGCAGATGTTGGGGTCGTCGAAACCCCTAGCCGGCGCACATGGCACCAGGGAGATCCAGCGAGACAAGGGCAGCCTGCGGATCAGATAGAGAGATACCGTGTCACGAGATTTCTGTTCGACCCGTCGGATATTTGATTTAATTTTTAATGAATATTGGGTAAAGATCATTCTCCCTTCTCTGCTTTTGTTCATTTTCTCTGCTCTATTTATCGGATGGCTGCCACTGGATTCGGATAGTCGGAGGAGGAGAACCTTCATTACCATGTATATTTTTGATCCCCTCTTATAGAGTGTTGTTTAGGTAGAGTCAAATAAAGTGTCAATTTATGTCTAGTGTTTCTGAGACATTGAGGCATATTTCTCTTGGACTTTGTTTCTAATTTGGGTTATCAGAATAGAGAATAGTGAGCTCATCTACTTCCTTTTTGTCTAACCACACTCTTTTAACCTCATCTTGTACCAAATTTGATGGTAGTAGTTATTGTCGACTGTCTATTTTTGTGTTTTCCTTTGTTTTGTGATCTTAGATGGATGTCCGCCGCCACCATCTTCCTCGTCCACCACTACGAGCTTCCTCCATCTCCGGCATTCACTACCGAGAGGGAGTCTTTCATCTCCGGCATCTACCACAGCTGCGTTGGCATGCTTCACTGCAGCTTCCTTTGTCTCCAGCTTCCACGACAGCCAGATTTCCTTCGTCAATGGCCTCCGTCAGTACGTGCTCGCCACCTGCTCGGTATTGGACATCAGTTGACCGGCGCCCACCGCCCAGCGCCGCGTCGTGTGCCTGTGCATTCTATGAGATTGGCCTCTGAACTATCTTGTCCAGTAACATAATACATGAAATGACGAGTAATGCATGAAACCACCAAGGATTTGAAAATCATGGCTAAATATTTGTCATACATTTGTTTATGAACTCAATCGGTTACTGAGGCAATGGATTATTTCCAATCTCCCCCCTCCCCTCCTACATTCTTCTTCTCTACCTCGGTCGCCCCCGATTCCCTTTCCTCATCCAAGATTGCCTCCTTCAAATCCGCCGAATCCTCGCCCTTTCTCCTCCCTACAAAAAATTAGAACAAAGTATCATTTTTGCTTCACTTTAACCCTTGCTAGCATATGATTCAAAAAAAAAGGGGCAAATTACAAAAACCTCCCATGAACTATATAGCTAATTTCACATTGGTCCCTCAACCGTATTTTGAACAACTTGACCCCCCTGAACTATGCTCCGCCTGCATGATCACCCCCTCCGTCAACGTCCAGCCCATCAAACTTAACATTTATCCCAAAAATACCCTTCTTAATATGGCTAAATATGTTTTCTAAATATTACGTATGCTGACTAGGACAAGAGTAGTTTGATATAAAAAGTAAGTTTGACGACTGAAATTTGATGGAAAGGGTTAACATCTATATAACATGCTAAGGCCGTTTACGTTATTTACAACTTTACCACAAAAGGAAACTTTAAGTTAATTACATTTTTACCACAAAAAGGAACAAAGATAAAAAGAAATCGGCCAAAACTATGGTTAAGCCGGCGACCCTCAGCTGCTAAATGAATACGATGGGGGTGGTGATGCCCGGTGCCGTTTACGTTATTTACAACTTTACCACGAAAAAGAACTTTGCGTTAATTATATTTTTACCACAAAAAGAAACAAAGACAAAAAGAAATCGACCAAAACTACGGTTAAACGGCAACCCTCAGCTGCCGAATGAATACGATGGAGGTGGGGGTGGTGATGCCCGGTGGGTATGTTACCGCTGAAGACCACCCGCTGCAGTGACGACAGGCACGAGGATGCACTAGTGGAAGACAAAGCATAGTTTATGGGTTCAAATTGTTCAAAAAAATACTTGAGGGATCAATGTGAAATTAGGTGCGGTTTGTAATTTTTCCAAAAGAAAACCCTAGGTAGCATCAATAATAATAATAATAATAATAATAATAAATGTATTAAACGATAATCCGTGTTAATTCTTATTTCTATAGAGATGAAGAATATTACGCACCCTCTTCTCCTTTCGGCCCAACCTCCTCTCCACCCTCACTGACCAAACTACTCTCCACCTTCGATGCCTGCCCTTCCCCGTCTTGAGCCGCCGCAGCGACGAGCCCGCCGGATTCTATGCTTCTCTCCAACCCATCCTCCGTTTCATTCTTGCCGCCCTCGGGCTCGGACCGAGGTGAGTAGTACACCGCCCCGTCGCTCCCGACTCTCCGGGTGGTGACCGCCACCACAGCCTCCTTGTCCTTCGAGGCGTGCAAGTCCGGTGAGCCCTTGGAGACCACCACCGTCACGTCCCCACCGATCCCGCTCGGAGCCCCGCCCTCGACCTCAGCCACCGGGGGAGAATGATTGCTCACATTACCCGTTTGGGCCACATTGGGGACCGACTTCGAGCCGGTGTCGATTGAGTCGACGCCCGCATCTGGGGTTGTGCTTGTCGAAGATGATGAGGTCTTGCTGCTTGTGGCGTCTGACTGCTTTCGCAGGAGGCTGCGGCTGCTCACCGCGTTGCCGGTGGCCACGTCCTCCTTCGACCCCCCGCACCCCATTGAGAGAGAGAGAGAGAGAGAGAGAGAGAGAGAGAGAGAGAGAGAGAGAGAGAGAGAGAGAGAGAGAGAGAGAGAGAGAGAGAGAGAGAGGTTTAATGGTTGAAGTTGTGGGTTGACAGATTGGAATGGAAAGGAAAGGGGGGGAAAGGGTTGGCAGTTATAACGGTCGGGAAGCAACGGTATTTTGAATTGTTAGTGGTTTGTTGGGTGTGAGGGATGGAAAAGAGAGCAGGGTTGGCGCTGGCCTGTAAAAGAAACCCGGTCAGTTATTTGGGGTGGAAATTTTCATTTTCATTTTATTTTATTTTTTATTGGATCTGTCGCACGGTGAGAGGACAGGGCGTTGGAGCAAGGGTTCAAAAAAGTCCGGAGATCGACATGGGTTGGCAGTAGCTGCTATTTATTAATTCAGTAATCCAGTGATCATGCTTCAATGGCTTGGATTCGCAGACACAAACATGACACAATGGTCTTGAGGGAAAGTTCGCTCCACGGTGCCACTACCGGGGTTCAACATGAGAGAGGAAGTACCACCAATCGCAAGCTTACTATGTTGAACAATATATACTTGGCTCCAACTGAGTTTGAAGCAGGGTGCTTTAGCCGCTAATGTGTCATGTCAGGATAGGATCATCACGTAGGGGAGAGCGTCGGTCGGTTTCGGTGTCTGCTTTATCGGATTTAAATTTTTTGGGTTTTTAAAAAATCAAAACAGAAACCGAAACTGAAATGGTTGGTTTTTTGTCGGTTTGGTGTGATCGGTTTTCGGTTCGGATTCGGTTTTCATCAAGCACTCCCCCATGCCTTTGTAGAGACTAGAATTATAGATCTCTCAATCTGTAAATATTTAGATAATATGGCACGTCAGTATACAAGCTGACTAGACAAAAGCGAACAAGCTAACTAGATAAAAATGGACCGATCGATCGAATAGATCTAACCATTCGTTTAAAAATCAACGAGATAAATGTGGTGTGTGGCCTGTATGGGTTTCATGCATATATGATATATGGATGGCTGGATTTCAGATATTTAGGAAGGGAATAGAAGAGAGAGAGAGTGGATTGCGAGGGAAAAGGATCGGGAGGGGAGTCGGAAATGTGGTGTGGCCTGGATGGGTTTCATGCATGAGTTTGGGTAGGTGGATGGTTGAGATGTTGGGAAGATAAAGATCAATTGGTAGAGGGCATGTATGGTGGGATTTGAGTTTTAATGAGTTTCCATGCATGACCTGGGTAGCGTGTTGGTTGGATGGGATTCGTTTGTGACCTCCCCTATGAAATGCACCAAAAAAAAGAAAAAAGAAAAACGAGTATCGGCCCATTCTAAAAAGAACATACTGAGCTCCAACAGAAGTTGGACACCTGATACGGAAATCAATGTTCGGGCCATGCCCACCCTAAACATGGACCTAGGGTCTATTACTCCATAGTGGGCTGGAGGCTTTGGGCCTGGCCGTTGGACCAACCAAAGATTGGTCTTAAAACATCTCAACCTATGAAGTGGTGGTGGGGCCCAGGGCCTCTGGGCTCAAAGAGTAATGCTATTTAAAGCGGCTTCTCCACTTATGATCGTCCTCCCTATTGGTTGCAGACGATTTGGGGAGCGACATCCGACAACCAACAACCACGATCTATGGTCATGGGATGAATCCAAGGAGGGATGCCACCACTTTTGGCCGTCGCCCACTACCTGTCACAGTTGCAAGCCACCGTCTTTGTTGGCCAGCTCCATCGGCCACCGGCGACCACCCCTGTCGCCCGCCAGCCACAACCCGTCATTGTTGGCCACCACAGTCGTTCGCCACCCTTGCTGACCGCAAGCCACCACAGCTGCCTGCGAGCGGTAGCTAGTGGTGGCCGACGGGGCGGCTGCGGGTGGTCGGTGTTCGGCAGGGGAGGTCACCGATGGTAGTGGCAGCAGCGGTGGCCGGTGGGTTGCGGTAGGTGGTGGACAGCAGAAGGTGGTGGTGACATCCCCCCTTGGGTTCATCCCATGGCCATAGATTGTGGTCGTTGGTTTTCGGATCACAACTTGCCGATCCCCAAATCATCAGTGACCAATAGGGGAGATAGTGGAGAGAAGTCGAACTTAGAAGGTGTAAACGGGCCAGGCCAGGTGGGGCTTAGAGAGACCGGATGGGCCCGTCCGGCTCGTCGAGCCGGATCTTGGGCCAAGGGTCTGAGCCCAATCCCGGCGTCAGCCCGGTTATACATATATTCAGAATTCGAGCTTGGTCGGACTTGGTTCGGACTAAAAAGTGTCTTTAATAGAAAAAAAATGTACTTTTGGTTATGGTGTCCTCTGAAATAGTGGAGGTTGAACATTTAAGATTTTTTATCTATTAATTTAATCCGATATGTATTTATATAGTAAATACACAGTATTTGGATTGGCTGTGGAGCCGTAGGGGTGTGCAGGATCCACACCAAACCGACCAAAACGACCAAACCAAACCAAACCAAACCGATCGATTTTGATCGATTTCGACACACTCAATGGATCGGATTGGATTGGGTTTTTAAAAACCGAGATGAATGGATCGGTGACGGATTTGTAAATTTAAAACCGACCTAAACTGAACTGAACCGACATATGTATATACATATAGAATTTTATTAAATATACCATATTTCCTCATATACCCTTGCTATCAACAACTTTTGCAATAATGTAGGATGACTTACAATCAGTTAAAAATCTTATTTAGACCTAATGATTTGATAACAATTATTATTTTTTAAGTAGAAACTAGATCCTAATAGAAGGAAAAAAAAAATCGCAATAAATATATGGGACAAAGCCCAAACCGATCATCCAATCCAAACCGATTTTAATTGGATCGGATTCCAATCTCAATTCGGTTTGGATCGGATTGAAAATCCTCAAAACCAATCAAGGTTGGATCTGTTTGGATTTTGCCTAAATAGGTTGGTTTCTAATCGTTGCACACCCCTATGTAGCCGGGCTTTTGGGCCAAAGGGCTTTATTTACACCTCTTGTTCGAACCCATTTAAAGCATTGAGCTCTGGTCCCCAGTCACCATGTCATGGGTCTGGTATGTCAATGAAGGCTGTTCATAAAGCATTACTTGAATAAAAAAAAAAAGGGTTATTTTTGACTTTGCCCCCCAAATTTTGTCTTGAATTAAACTTTACCTTCCATAATTCCATTAATTAGACTTTACCCCCCAAAACCAACTATTCCGTTAGCTAACAATCTAAGAGAAAAGGTGAGCTGACAGAAAAGAAATAAAGTTTTGGAGGTTGAGCTGACGGAAGAGTTAGTTTTGGGGGGTAAAATCTAATTAATGACAATATGGGGGGTAAAGTCTAATTCAAGATAAAATTTGGGAGTCAAAGTCAAAATAACCCAAAAAAAAGTAAAATTTTATTCATACCTTTCCCCCTTACACATCACCTTCAATACACCCCAGTTAAATGGCCCTCTCTAACTTGATTATACCCCAATCAAACACATACCCCTTAAATATACCCCAATTATATGCACTATTGAATACACCCTACTCTTAAATGGTTGACTCCCAATATGGACACTATAGAACGAACATCTCCTTATGATTGTTGTGCCTAGTTTGCGTTTGTGAATCCTGACCGTTGATCATGTCCATAGATTGTCAGTGCATATTGTCGAGGAGATTAGTCTTAGCCTGAAGTGGGTCCACTGCTTGAAAGGTTTCGACACACTCACAGATGTAAAAAAATAAGGGTGGTTAAGGTTAGGATACTCTTCTAGCTATTTATTTGATAAAGACAGGATTCGATTCCAGATCTACAATCATCAAAAGACTTACCGATAAGTTAGAGGGCACCGTCTAGTTCAATATTTTTTTTATAGACTTTAAAAATAAAAACTTATGGTTAATGTTCTTTCTTGACAATTCACCTTATCTCATACTTACCTTGCTCTTCCTACAAGAAATTCCTAGCTCCGCCTCTGGATTTGGGCTAAGAAAGTTTAAACAGATATTGGGTTGGGTTGGGTTGAGGGTACAAAAGATGCTGAGTTAGGAGTTTGAGATTTTGGGTACAAAAGTAAAGGACATTGTTGGTACTAAAGGGTGGCTGAGTAGAAATAGCAGTGAGAGGAGAGCAAATTACAGTTTTTTGGGGCATGAATAAAATTTCTCAAAAAAAAAAAAGGAAAAAGAAAAAAGAAAAAAGAAGGGTGAAGAAGCAATATATAATCTTATCACTACTCGACACGTCAGTACGCTAATCACGTGGAGTTGGAAATAAAAGTTGGCAAATGAGTTTGGCTATATATCATTAATCTTGGAAAGTTGTACGAGCCGCGTATTGTTCGGCTTTGGTTCGTGATTCCGTGCTGCTGCCCCCACCGGTGCAGGACTCTAGACTAGAGTCTAGCGCCGAGGCTCGTCAGACAGAGTCTCTGTCGGCGTCTGAAAGGACATGCGGGCCCACCACAACTCGGTCGTGTTTGCCGTACCGGGCACGTTCCACGAGGACCACGTCACGACGGACAGCCCGGCCAGTGGCTGGCCACTAGAGTTTCTCCGTACCTTCCTTTGATCTTGACGGCCCATTCGATATCGTTCGGTTCTCAAGTTCTCAACCCCTTCCAACCTGGTCGAACTTTAACGGAGACAACGTTCGCCGTTTTCCGAGGCGCTGCGCTCCTCTGCTGCGGTCCCCACCGGACCTCGCAGATCAAGCTTCCTCCAAAAAAAACGGAGAAATATTCTGTGTACAGTTGCTGCGGTAATTTAAGCTTTGGCCCAAAATAGAGCGAGGGACTTCTGTGAGATCTGAAAATTTAGAAGGGAGTTCTGAGCCAAAGTTGAAATGTGATGGCTTGCAGGAGAAGACACCTTCTCTTATAAAACGAAATTGTATGTCTTTATCTCTTTCCTGCTCCCATAGTCCCTCTCCCCCAATCCAAACCCACCCCAACCCCCACCCCCTCTCCCTCAAATCCAAACCCACCCCCTCTCCGACAATGGCCGAGTCACCCAACGCCACCGGCTCTTCTTCCCCCTCACTCCCGAGTCCGCCACTCCAACGCCACCGGCTCTTCTTCCCCGTGTCTGACGGCGTCTCCAGCGGAGGCAACTGACTGAATCAACGAGACGATGACCATCCACCGCCGCAACATGTACCGCTGGGACATGAAGCCCCTCGCCATGGGACTGGAGGCACCGGCACACGACACGGTGAGCCTGTGCCTCAGGCACAGCTCACTGGTGTACAAGGTGGTGGGATGCCGCCTGCTATAGGCATTGATGGATCTCGCTTTGAATTTATGCATTCTATTCTACATCATCAATTCCGATAATTGAAGGCGCTTGTTCTTCCGATATGAGGTCGCTTTTTCACCTAGTTTGACTCGGGATCTTCTCAAGGTGACTCGGGATAGTCGGTGAGTATTGGTGGCCCGAGAGGTTTTAGGGATGAAAATTCCGACTGGAAGGCTTGGCGGGGTAGAGGAACAAATCGAGTCTGCGACTGTGACCAGCTTTGTTTCATCCAAAGTCGGGCGGGCTTTGTTAAGAATGAGTGCATGAGAGTTGGAGGAGGGCGGAGTAATCGTTGTTGTCTTTTTTTCTTTATTTTTTTATTTCTTCTGTTCCCATAGTTACTAAATCGGGCATTTTTTTGAAAAAAAAAAAGGCGTATAAAACGTATATCGATCCGAAGTCGTAGCAAACAGAAAAAAAACTCATTTTTTTGAAAGAAACGTCCGTACGCGTTTTATACGTGTTTAAAACGAAAAAAATGCGTATAAAATACGTCGGGTTTGGTCCTGGTTTAAATTGGGTTTGGGTTTTATTTTGTTCGTGCTTAATAAACGCATATGCTATATGTTTTGAACTTTTGATTACTTAATGTTGGAAAATGACATATACATACATGGTATAATTTTTAAGATTTTTTTTTTGTTTTTTCTGATGTTTTCACGTTTTTTTCATGTTTTTTTTGTTTTCATCGTATCCTTCCGATTTTTTTCTTTGCCGTTTTTTTCTCGTTTTTCGACTTGGCAACTATGCATGTTCCTCCAAGAAATGAAAGGTATAGAACAGGAGAAATAGAGAAAAAAAAAGAGATAACAACGATTACTCTGCCCACCGACTCTTATGTGCTCATCCTTAACAGAGCTCGCCCGTCTTGGGATGAAGCAAAGCCAGTTATAGCCACGGATTCGCTTTGTTCCTCTTGCCCCGTTGAGCCTCTCGTTGGAATTTTCATCCCTAAAACCTTCCGGACCACCGGTACTCGCCGACTATCCCGAGTCACCTTCAGAAGATCCCGAATCAAACTCGGTGGGAGAGCCGTCTCATACTGGGAGAACAAGCGTCTGCAGTTGCCGGGATTGATGCTGTGGAATAAAATACGTACATTCAAAGTGAGATCCATCAACGCTTGTGGCAGGCGGTATCCCACTACCTTGTACACCATTGACCTGTGCATGAGCTACAGGCTCACCGTGCCGAGTGTTAGCACCACCAGTCCTACGGCGAGGGGATTCATGTCCCGGCGGCGCATATGGTGGCGGTGGATGGCCATCGTCTTGTTGATCCAATCAGTTGTCTCCACTGGAGACACCGTCACGATCACCAACACTTCCACGGAACCAATAACCAACCGATATATCTTCATCTCTTCTTCAAACTTAATCGAACGGCCGCGAACGTGTCGTGGATGGGGCTTTTGCGGGACATCGCAGAGGTGAGCTGTTTTGTATATATGATTATGCTCACAAAAATTCAAGAATTTTTGAAACCTCTATCTAATGATTTGAAAATTGGTGTAAAAATTTAAGTGCCAAAACAGTGTTCTCCGAACCAGACCCTATATATGGGGGCGGGGATGCTGGACCTGAGGTGCAGCACGAACGCTGCACCTCAGGCGTTGTTTTACCTACCTAGAAGTTTTGGAATTTGATGAGATTTGATGAAATTTGGTGAGGGTGTTATCTAGGGTAAGGTGATAATCCTCACCAATTTTCATCAAATTCCAAAACTTTTAGGGGGGTCAAATGATCGAAGCAAAATCAGCCGTCCGCAGTCACCGTTAAAATCTGCAGATTTTGCTTCGACCATTTGACTCACCTAGAAGTTTTGGAATTTGATGAAAATTTGTGAGGATGATCATCTTACCCTAGACAACACCCTTACCAAATTTTATCAAATTCCAAAACTTCTAGGTAGGTAAACAAGTGAGAGGTGCAGCGTTCTAGCTTGCTGCACCTCGGGTGCAGGCTCCCCGCCCCCTATATATATATATATATATATATATATATATATATATATATATATATATATATATATATATATATATATATATATATATATATATATATATATATATATATAGGGGTGGGATCGGTTGACAACCCAAAACTCATAGGTAAATTTACAACCCATCGTAGCTGTTGGTTACAATGGGATCAACGGTGGGATCCGATTGACTGATAAAGGCCTGCTTACAGCTGTTAACAACCCATCGTAGCTGAGCCGACGCGAAGCCCCATGTGCCATCGTCCCCATCTCTTCACTGAAGTCCCCATCTCTTCACTGAAGCCCCATGTGTCATCGTCCCCATTTCTTCAAGATAGCCCCAAGAGAGAAGAGAATGAGATTTTGATCTCCTTTGCCATCGGTTTCAATCGATCGGGAGCAGCCCATGGGGAGATCAATCCTCTTCCACCGACCAAGGGGACCGACGGATCGGGAGCCACCCAAAACTCCGGTGAGTTCATGTGCGATGGATCCATTAATTTGATTTTTTTTCCTCCCCAAAATCTGGTGACCCAAATCGATCTTTTATATCCCTATGTTTTTTTTTTCTTTCTTCAAGATCTGGTGATAACCTCTTCACCGATCGGGAGCAGCCCAAGGGGAGATTAGTCCTCTTCCATGAAGCCAAGGGGACAGATGGATCGGGAGCAACCCAAAACTCCATGAGGTCATGTGCCATGGATCCATTCAATTGATTTTTTTCCTCCCCAAAATCTGGTGACCCAGATCGATCTTTTATACCCCTATGTTTTTTTTTCCCCTTCTTCAAGATCTGGTGATAACCTCTTCACCGATCGGGATCAGCCCAAGGGGAGATCAATCCTCTTCCACGAAGCCAAGGGGACCGACGGATCGAGAGCAACCCAAAACTCCGGTGAGTTCATGTGCGATGGATCCGTTCAATTGATTTTTTTCCTCCCCAAAATCTGGTGACCCAGATCGATCTTTTATACCCCTATGTTTTTTTTTCCCTTTCTTCAAGATCTGGTGATAACCTCTTCACCGATCGGGAGCAGCCTAAGGGGAGATCAATCCTCTTCCACGAAGCCAAGGGGACCGACGGATCGGGAGCAACCCAAAACTCCGGTGAGTTCGATCGGTTCGTTTTTTTCTTTCAAAATCATGTGCAGCCCAAGTAGAGAGAGAGTGTGTGTGCTGTTTTGTCTCCGGTGAGTTCCATCGATTTTCTTTGGGTTGCTCCTAATTGGGCCTTAATTTCTCTCCCAATTGTATTATATTGACCCTAGAGAACACTGTAGGTTGTGGAGTTTCACCTCTGTTTTTTTTTTTCTTTTTGCATCCTAAACAAGGAACCTAATTGAACCATGTTAATGCATTCTCAAATTATTCTGTACTCTCTCTCAACTGAACTATGCCTAATGATCAGTTGACTCCCCGGATTGCTTTTAAAGCTTGTCAATGTCTCCTTTGGGCATGTAAACTGGCCATTCTTCCAGAATACATTTGCATTAGTTAACCGATCCCACCATTGATCCTATTGTAGCTGTGACAACCTATCCATAACTAAATGAACTATGTTAATGCATTATTAAATTATTCTCTACAAAATTAAATGAATTGTCATATTTCATGGTAATGATTTGTTTGAATTCCACTTGACAGGATGCCGTCACTAAAATTATGTCCAAGTTGTCATCTGGGATACTTGGTGGTACGAAAATCAGGATCTAAAAAAAATCCTGGCCGATTTTATTATAAATGTCAACCACCGACAGAAAGATTTGCATATAGTGTTGCATATTTATCGTAATTTATAATTTTTTTGTTTTTATTGGTTATTTAATCCAAATGCAGGGTTGTTCATATTTTGAATGGTGCGAGAGCAAGAATAGTAGTACCGAAGCACAATCATCTTTCCAAGGAGGAGGAGTCATCTTAGACCACCGACATGATGATAAGATATTAGTGATATTGCAAGCGATGCACCGTGACATTCAGACTGTGTTGATTATTATGAAAGTTATTGTTTTTTTATTTTTATTATGGCTACTGTGTGTAATGTTTAAATAAATGTTGTATCGATGACTTTGGTATAAGGACTATGTTTAAGCCTAATGTTTAAGTAAGTGTAATGCTTAAGAAAGCTTTGTATGATTCACTAGAGCTTTTTGAAAAGATTCGGCGATTACGGGTACTAGATCTCTCTTGGTCCTTCTCAATTACTGAGTTGCCAGACTCCACAGGTAGTCTGGTACACCTAAGATATCTAGGTCTTGCGCGTAGTAAGATCAGTGCTCTACTTGAATCCATAGGGAACCTCAAAAATCTGCAGTTCTTGATCCTCAGAAGGTGTGGTTATCTAGTCCAAAGGCTGTTGAGAATTTGCAGGAACTGAGATGTCTCGATGCTAGTGATACAAAGTTGTTGGAGGGCATACCGGTGGGAGTCGGAAGAATGCAGCAGCTGAATACGCTATGTGGATTTAGATTGCATCCAAACAGTGGCTCCGTAGGCGGGTGGTGCACATTGGAAGACCTGAGACCTCTCATCCAGCTCCGGGAACTCACAATACACAACTTGGAGTACTTCAAATCCAGCTGCAGCCCGAGGGAAGGAGGAGGAGGTGTACTTGTGGACAAGCCGAATTTTAAATCCATGAAGCTGGAAATATCCACAGAGGAATTCGTAGAGGATGAGGTGGCAGTTAATTGATTGGAGGAGGCCTTTGAGAAGCAGCTCTGCCCTCCATCTTGTGTGGAAATGTTAAAGAGTTGGTGGTTATTATGGTCATAGGTTTTTTTTTTATTTTTTGCAATCAAAACTTGTGGTTACACAAGCTTGGCATGAATAAACAAGCAGAAAATACAACCAATATACAATAGAGTACTTGTACATCAGATGCTACTTTTCCCCAACCTCAAGCCAGAGGAAGATGGCTCTCTGAGCAAACATAGCTCGCACGTTCTGCAACACCAAACTTCCTCTGGTACAGACTGCCATGCTGCCTCCTTCGAATCTCGTCCGAGACACCGTGACACCATCGCCACGTCCCTTAAATGACAACGGTTCAGATGCATCGCCGCCATTGGCCGTGCTCACTATCGGGTAGGAGAGATGATCCAAAGGGTCCTTTTCGCACTGAAGTACACACCCTTCGATCGTCAATCTGCCACGACGATAAAGCAAGCAACAACCTAATTCTGCTCTCACCGACAAATTCACAACCTTGCACATGGACAGAAACTAAAATGCACTGCAAAGGGGTCACATTAATGTAAAGATTAAAATTTTTTTTTTCAAAAAATTCCAGATTATAGCAATTATACAAGAATGCTATAGGAATGCATGAATATTAGAATAATAATATTTAAAAAAAGATGACTAATAATTTGAACAGCTTAATTGTTGTTTCAAATACTGGCTTGACAATGAATTAACCACCACAGTAGCATTCAGTTGTATTTAAAAACAGATGGGAGAGCTAACTCATATAAGATCATATGATTATACAGGATAACCAGTAACTAACATATAAATGGGATCAGCTAGCCTCTCAGAGCCTCGAGAACAGGTCAATACAGTATCATCAGGACGATCACCACCACCCATCTGATCAGAACAAAGGCGAGAGTAGAGATGTGTTAATCGGATCGTCCTTGAGAGCCTTGTCTATAAGAACTATATTAGGCAATTCAAAATCAAAATCATCATCATCATTATTATAGCTTACGAGGCAAAGAGGCTTATTGATCTGAATGCTACAAGCAACATGATGCTCACTACCAGCAATCAATATGATGTCTCCAGGCCTTCAAAAAATATAAGTATCATTTTACCGATTACAATTTCTCTACCACAAATTCAAGACAACAGGTAAATAATACACACACAAACTGACCTTGTAGCAGAAACTGCAGCCTCCAGATCAGTAAAAACTCCAGGTTCCGCCAGGGTTTGATTGGTCTCTCCACACCTTCACCCGCAACCATACCAATATCTGCTGAATATCCAAGTATTGTCACTTGGGCGTCCGTGCGATTGCTGTGGGCTTTTGGAAGGGTCTCTTCTTCATGGGTAAGCACATAAGCACAAACTAATATAGCCTTGTCAAGAGATGTAAAGCACACCCAACAGATAAAATAAAAGAAGAGGAAGTATAATCTCAACATGATCAGATCTAAGAGATGTAAAGCACACCCAATGGACATGCACAAACCTTCATGTAAAACACACCACACAACCTAGGATACGATTCTAAAGTTTGAATTCAGAATCTAAGACATAATATAAAAGTTAAACTAGTCAGTACAAAGATAAAGCCAGCTTAAGACATAACATAAAAGCTCCAATGGTCAATGCCTTGGAATCTAATGAACTACAGAACTCGAAACCAAAGCATGCTCACATGGTCACCAATTTGTAGTAACCATCACACCTCCTACCATTACAGCTTGGTGTTGTGAAACAACTACTCAGAAGCCTCTGTGAGGTTTTACAGACTTCTGAACTACATGAAGACGCTCAGATTCTTCCCCATAATCCTGCAATATAGCAAATGGCAGATATACATATTTAGTTTCATGCTTGAAAAAATGGTTATTAAAAGGTGCAATCTTAGACCTAGCTACTGAAAGGAAAAAAGGCTTAAGCAATACACAACCCGAGTCAACTAACTTGGAAATGTCGTCGCCCAGGAATCATTCATTGGCAATTCACAAGGTGCTGTCACTACCATCATCGCTTTCTAAATCCAATGCTTCATTGTTCAAGCCTGAGACAAAATTAATAAATAAGTGTATCGACTTAACATAAAAAAACTACAATCATTTGTAAAAAAGTAAAATAAATAAAAGTTTTGGTTGGATACTTTGTACAATAGAATCTGATTTCTTTTTCCTTGGGTATATTGGATAATTACGGCTATCGTGACCTTGCCCACCACATAGTTTACACTTTCTTTGTTTTTTTGATGCTACCTCAATGCTGCTCTTCCATCTACCAGTTCCTCTAGTTTTCTCTATCACATTCTCATTCACTTTCTCAGTCCTCTTTCGGCCTTTTGTTTGGGATATATGTGGATTTAAAAGAATCGATTGTGTTGTAGATCCCAATGAAGTAGCATGTGTGGCATGAATATCTTCTGGATCTTCATCAGTTTCATTCAAATCCATAAGCGACACTTGTTCAATAAGTGAAACTTTTTTGATTCTCTCATCAATCATCTCCATTGCAATATTGTATGCATCCTCTGATTTCGCGGCCATTAACGCCAATTGGGTGGATCGACGACATATGTGACTAATTCGTATAGCTTCTGACCCCATATTGTGATAATGCACGAGTAGTCCATCTCCACTCATCACCACTCCTCTATTCGCTTCTTTTGTCCACCTTTTCAATATAAAGTGGGAGGGTATCTCAATTTCATCAAGGCGATCAAAAACTTTTAACAAATACTAGCACATTATCCCCATGAACTCAAAGTATTGACATCCACATTTTGCTTCCTTTGTATTCAAATATACTACTACATTAAACTCTTCAGGTGTGCCACACTTTGTCATAACCTTGAAGGTGCGCAACACGTCATGATTATTGCATTCATCTGTTTTATAGCGGGCAACCTGATCAAATTCATTTTGAAATTTCTTGAAAATATTTCTTGTGTAAATATTCGCTGCATGGCTCAATAACATATACATGTTATTGTCCAAAATTCTCTTCTTGTATATCGAAATATAATCCTCTTTTCTCTCCCTGAGATAGATTTTATCCAAAGCTTGTTCATACTTTGCAACAAAATCTCTTAAATTGATCTTCGATGATACAAATCCATTAAAAAATGAGTTCATGCTCTCACTTCTGCCCGTTGTGTTCATTCCAGCAAAAAATGTAACGCGATTGTATACCGGTATCCAAAAGGGTCTGATTTCATATAAACTCTTTATCCAATCATTTTCTGTTAACTCAAACTCTAATATCAATGAATTCTATTGCAATTCAAACTCTTCAATCGTGTAAGTATAATGAATACGTTTTTTCATCGCTTGTTTGAAATTTGACTTCTTGAAATACACCGAAGAAAGTTTCTCGGTAAATTCTTTCTTTATATGCCATAGACAATAGCGATGATGTGAATAAAGGAAGACTTTCGCTACAGCCCCTACAATAGCTAAGACTTGATCAGTTATAATTGACACTCGTCGACCCCCCATAGCCTCTAACCACGTCTCAAAAAGCCATGTAAAAGTAGCTTCTGATTCGTCATGTAATAATGCACAGCCAAACAATACTAACTGATAGTGATGGTTCACACCTGTAAAAGGGGCAAATGGCATTTCATACTTATTCATCCTATACGTGGTGTCAAAAGCTATCACATCCCCAAAATGTTCATAGGTCATCCTCGATCGTGCATCTACCCAAAAGAAATTTGTGGCTCGACCATCTTCATCACACTGAACAACATAAAAGAAGTGTGGATTCTCGGACTGTTTTCTCCTAAAAAATGTAATAATTGCATGTGCATCTCCAGAATTCAAATTTTTATGTCTCATTGACCTCAAGTGGTTCCAATAATCTCTGTCATCAAAACCTACAACAGACCCCCCTCCAAAAATTGATGGTACTTTTCCAATTTATAAATTCTCCCTGTTAAAACTCTCGGTTAAGTCTCTTGCTGCATCAGGCATACATCTATTTGATGTCATGAGGATCTTCTTGCTCGGAGTAACCAATTTATGGTTATGCTCATCGTTAAATCTTGTAACTTTCGATTTTGTCATTCCTTTAACACATACAATGCTCATGAATGATTTGCACCCTGCCTTGAGTGTATTGCCACTTCTTCTATGTTTTTCTTCCGAATGAAGGCTAATCTCTATTTATTGTGACTTTTTCTTCTAATGGAATCCCTCGCTCTGGCACACAAACTTGACATTCGTAACTTCATCCCCACGTCGTCTTTTATTCGAGGACCTAACACGAATCGAATGGCCTTTTTGTCGACCAAGCTCGGTATAGTAATCTTGGGCTTCTTCGATGGAATTAAACTGCATCCCCACAATTGGATTTTTCACATCCATACAACTCATCGAATCATAAACCAATTGTTCTTCCAACTCAACTGACGTTTCGATACTTTCAAAATTAGAAGAATTCCCTTGCACAATATTGGCTACAAATTTCATACCAATTATGAACACTAGAGATAATGAACTAATATTTTCAATAAATTTTTTTTGAAGAGATAATGATAAACAATTACCTTTAAGAGAGCCTCCAGATAGATGATCCTCCATTAGTCTGAAGTCTACAGGAAGGATTGGAATCAAGCAGCGTAAGGATGGTACTGCAAGAAATAAACTACATTCATGTAAACAAATAAAAACATTATGCAAGAATACTGATTTAATGAAATCAATGCTCTAGTCCAAGAAAACTATTTATTTTTTTACCCATTCACCAACATTGACAGAGGTGAATGTGATCCAAATGTTCTGGGTTGTTCCCGATCCGTCGGTCCCCTTGGCTTCGTGGAAGAGAATTGATCTTCCCTTGGGCTGTTCCCGATCAGTGAAGAGGTTATCACTAGATCTTGTAGAAAGGGAAAAAGAAACATAGGGGTATAAAAGATCGATCTGGGTCACTAGATTTTGGGGAGGAAAAAAATCAATTGAACGGATCTATGGCACATGAACTCACCGGAGTTTTGGGTTGCTCTTGTGGGCCCCAAGAGCAACCCATCTTCTTCTCTCTCTCTCTCCCTCATCTTCTTCTCAAAGTGTGTATGTGAGATTGATGGAGATCGCTTGCACTCTGAGACACTTAGACATTAGAGTGCAAGGATCATGGACAATTTGTGAGATCAGGTGAATCGGACGAGATTCATCTATCTCTATCATGAGGATCCCGCTCGTGATTGATGCCCATATTTTACAGGTAGATCTGCAATGTTTTGATTACTGCAGAAGCTATAGAAGTCTAAATTACTTCAAACTAGATGCAAATTCTTGGCATTGAAGTCTTCTTTCGGTAAATCAAGTTTCGCTCTGTTCTGATGTCGGGATAGAAAGTTACGGCCTTCGCACTGAAGCATATCCGAATTCATCTTCATCAACATTGAAGAAATTGTTCGCAGTGTTAAATCCCGCATGAAGGTATAACCTACTTACCCCTAGATCTATCATAATGCATATATATGACATATATCAATCATTTCGATAGATGACTATAGGGGTTCGATTCTTATTCATTTTACCATTTGCGCATATGATTAATATGAATGAAAATTTTAAAATATATCGCACACCGAAACGATCCTGGGGATCAACTCCACCTTCCATTGCGCCTCCGATATCATTCCAACAAATGATAACAGAGCTATTTTGGTATGCGATTCATGAGAAAAATTTTTATGGAATGAATCGAATGCGCATTTGATGAACGAATGTGTCACCAGGGTTTGCGTAGATCATATATTCATATATGTCGCATGTTATGCATAGTTTGTTTTGCAGGGCACCACTATAGTGTGATTGTTTATTTTCGAGGTGGGACCCCAAAATATAATTGCAGGATATTTCTATTGTATATGGGATGATGAATGTAAGACCTAATTGGACAAGTGCGTGGAGGTTGACCACGGCTTGGTTTTTTCCGGCCCTTATTTCTATTCTTGTCTTTATTCTTCTACCTAGGAAAATATGTACGAACGAGCAATTACTCGGAGCGTACTAGTATTTTCAGTTACAGGTTGAAGTCATGGAGGACAAGGACAGATCGAAGATTCATCACTGGAGGACCGAGTGCGGTGGCCCGAAGTATGAGGAATATCCGAAAGATTCCATGATAAGAAATGTTAGAGCATTGCTAGTCAGGTTCAGGGGTCAGACCCTGAACTTGATATCAATGGATGTTTGTTTTTCTTTGGTTAGATATTTCTCTAAATCCCAGTGAAAGAATATAATATGATGCAGTATGTGTTAAATTGTGGGACGCCCTTTCCCCACTGTTTGTTGGATGTCTATTCCGCACTTGGTCCTTGTGACCATTAGGTTAGATCTTTATTTAATGACACCCGTAGTCTAATTGGTGTTTAATGGTTGTTGGATCCCATAACACTCGGTTATGCCACCATTAGGTCGAGGTCTGACGGAGGTTGTCGGATGTCCCTAATTGATTTGACATCGAAACCAATAGTGATATGGAGATCATCTACGACATCAGACATCAAGTTACATACGATGAGTCATACTAATGGGAGACCTTTCATTGTATGTCTAGACCATAGGCTAGGCTCTAGAGCACAAAGGGTAATGATCATTTTATTTAGTATCGAAGGCTTGGAGAGTACGTAATGTGATTCTTGAGAGAAAGGTGATAATTGAGTATCAACGGGATAGGGACTATGGTCCTCTCCAAGGTTATCTATACTTCATAGGAGGTCTTAACTCTAGTGGGAGCGTAGTATGACTAGGGTCTAGGTCTAGGTTGTCGCAACCTAGGATCTAAAATACTTGCATTAAAATAACCCTCACCATAATTAAGGGATATGTAAGAGGACTCAGTGTGAATGCCCCTGGCCTCCACGGCCAATTACTGAATTTACGGGTGATAGGGTATGGCTCAACATCCCCCTTGGTTGAGAGTTATGTTCTGTCATGCCGGAGGCTTAGTTGTCTCCTTCGGGATATGGTGGTCACGATACCAGGAGAGAAGGGCTTTTTCCGCCCTCGCGGGGGCCGCATGAACTCCTGTGTTGTGATTCCCTAGGCTCATGGGTAAGCATCCGAAGCACCCGTGAGGCTACCCGTTGCGTCGCATGGAGATCACGGGCGGCTAGCCAAAAGGTACCATGGTCCATCATAGCCCGTCTGTGGCAGATTTGGATTGGGTCGGAAAGACCTGATGTAAGCGGAGGACGATACACACTGCCCCCTCGAGCGGGTGTATCCGAATCCGAGATCTCGCATACATGATAAATTACTCCATGGAGATGTCTTCGCTTTGAGGGTAGCATTGGCAAATTGATGCAATTAGCTTGATTTAAAAATTTTCTTAAAAAAGTTTTAATACAATCTATATTCAACCATAGATCCCCTGTCCGCTATCCCATTAGACAACTAGATAACGGGTACCGACTTCGTAGACCGGTAGCGCCATTATGATCTTATGTTTAGGGTTGGTAAACTACTATGGCTATAAATCTTAATGTCCCTAAACTAGACCCATCAGGTCTAGATGCCACTGTGGCACAGGCTAGGGCATATAACGACTAACGAGAGTCTGTAGAATTGCGGACAACTCTTCAGAAGTAAGTCAGAGATATGCCGGGTTCTCTGATGTAATGTTCTGTTATAGCATCAGATGTCTGAGGGGCGCAGTCAAATGACTCGCTATCTCACCATCAAGAATCTCGTCAGCACTAAGATGTTTGATGGAATACTGTTTTGGAAACACATTCTTGTTCTAGAGCAAACTGGTTTTCTTTAACATAGTGCTAGATGTCGAGGTGATAGAGAACATCTGCTTTGCATCCTTATATGGAACCTTTAAAGGCTTTGTTAGAGACTTCAGCCTTTACAAGCTGGAGATGGCAAATGCAGAAACGTCTGGGAGCTATCCAGGTCACTAAGGATGTGATCAAGATAAAAATGATGCCTTTAGTGGTGAACTTAGGTCTTCTCTGAAGAGCCTAAAAGTAAGAACTGATCAGAAACCAAAAACTATGCCTGTATGGAATTAGGAGCGAACTCTTAAGTCTGGTGAAGCCTAGTACGAAAGTGCTTTCGATGTGGCAATAGAAGGGGCATTGGAAGATTGAATATGATCTCAAGGTGCTAGGACAGGTAAACTTCAACTCTTGGTAGAGTCGAATTGCCATCTAGTAGCAGTGCTTCTGCTTCTTGAAATATGGACTTTGTGTCTATAGAGATTCAAGAAAAGTAGAAGGCTGCTTCTTGGTAAGGTGGTCTTAGCATAGATACATGATACCATAACAACTGCGAAAGCTGTTAATATGTAATCTTAGATTTCCGATAGAAGGATATTGATCCTTAGAGATTTAGTTATGTTTTCTCCGAGCTAAATAAAGGTTTTCAGTTCTATTTGATGCCACTCGTGTATCTCTTAAACTAAATAGATACCTTCATTGCTAAAGGAATAACTCATAATAATATCTTTGTATCAAAATCCAGTTCGAAAATAGATTACATAACAGCTGTAGTATCTAATTCATATTTATCTTAATCCTTTGGATAACCTAACCCAATTGTGGCTCCTATGACTTAGATATATTGTCTCAGACATAATTCAAATGTTAGTGAAGGCCGGGTTTCTAGATACAGATCCCTCGGAGACCCTTATGACCTGTGAGTCTTGTTTGGAAGGCAAAATGATTAAAAAATATCACTGAGGTATTGGAGTTAGCCCATTCTGACGTATGTGATTCCAAGAGCATCCATATGGATAATAACCATTGGATGAGTTCCACAGGTACCTGATGGGGCATGAGATGATATCCCAGTTAATTGCTCCAGGGACACCATGCCAGAATGGAATATCCAAGAGAAGGAATCAGACCCTGTTGGACATGGTCTATAGAATAATGAGTTTTGCCAAGTTTACTAACCACCTTCTATGGGTTACACATTGAGAAACAATAGAGTATATCTTGAACAATTTCTCATTTAATCAGTACCTCATACCCCTGAAAAGCTGTGGTCTGAGCGAAAGCCTACACTACGGCATTTTAGTATATGGGGACGTCCACATATGTGCAGAATGACAAGAGGGATAAGATGGAGACTAAGTTCAAGGTGTATCTGTTTATAGGTTATCCTAGAAAAATATAAGGTGGACTATCTATGATCCTGAGGAATAGAAGGTGATCGTTTCTATGAATGCCATCTACCTAGAGCGAGATTCTATTATAGACCCTATGTCCACTAGTAAGGTAGTTCTGGGTGAATTACTGGATACTAGTGGAGAGCGCGTGATCGGAAACGTAGTGGTGGTAGATGGTGCAGACATTACTATACTAGAAATTGTAGAAATAATTTGCTTTGTACCACAACCATCTCGTCGTAGTGGGAGTACTATTAGAGCTCTTGAAAGATTTGGTGGACAAAGTTTGTAAGTTAGTTCATAAATTCAAGAGGATGGCCCCTTGAGCTATGACAAAGTAGTAAAATTTTCTGACAGAATTGTCTGATAGAAAGTCATGGAGGCAAAGCTTGCATTAGTGTACAGTGATACTCTTTTGTACCAGGGTTCATCAAAGCTTCATCAGAGCATATTTAGACTGGGTCAAAGTTAAAGACCCGTGTAAGCGGATCACTGTGCGCACCCTCCCTCGAGTGGGCGTATACTGAATCTAAGGCTTGCGCACCTGGCAACTTAGCCCATTGGGTGGAAGTTAGCAGAAGAGAGGATATATGATGCACTTTCCAGGCTTAGGAGACAGCAGGTCAAGAATGTTGGAAATAAATCCACGATAGAGGCCCGCAGTGGAAGCAAAGTGAAGATCTCAAGACCGTGAGCGGTGTGCGTTATATATCAAAATTTTCATCGAAACGATCTACATATGCGTGTATGACTTTAGCATGGCAACTACGCGAACCCCTAACGATGATCTAACACGAAAGAACAATCTAGCATGTATGCATATTCTAATTATGTTAGATCTACTTGTTAGAGATCATATCTGTGTGCGGAATCTTTCACCGCGATAAATTTCTTCTTTGTCGATGGAGACGGGCTCGGATCTGCTCAACATAGCTTTGGTGCGATGGCCATAACTTTCTGCTTCGAACTCTGATTGGGCTGAAATTTGGACTGCAGGTAGCCAACTTCAAGACGGAACGTTTGCAACAAGTTTCACGTCGTTTGAACTTCTATAGCTCCCGAAATCGCAGAAACAACGTTGATTTTCTGTGCAGATTCTGGACAACAAAAGGTTGCGGGAGACGCCTTCTAGTTCACCCGATCTCACATGATGCACGGCATCTCGTCGATGGATCTCTGAGTGCCTCCATACGACGAGCCTTCTCCTTCTACGAAACACCATGCGAGGAAGACGAGTCGCCATTTAATGGCGCAAGCGAGGGAGAGAGAGACGAGAGATGAGATGCGAAGAGAGGAGAGGGGGTGCCTAGGGTTTCCCCATGGCTTGCATGGCCTGCCCTAGGGCTTGCCCATGCATCTAATTTCGTCCCCCCCTCTCTCCTTCTACCTTATATAGGGCCGGCCTTATCCTTATGGATAAGCCTAGCGGATAATGTTGACTGATTCAAACCTTTCCCTATATATCTCTTCTTTTATCTTTATCTTTTCCTTGTTTTTGAAAAAGGTCAAAACCAGCCCGTTTTCTGCGCCTCATGACCGGCCCTTTCATCGGAGGCAATAACATCTTGAAACCAATAAGGCCGGCCTTGACTAGTCTCTCAACACTAAGGGCCGGCCCCTCTTGTACATAGTGACGCATGGTATGACCAAAACGCCCTTATGTCACTAGTTGGTCGTTCCTCATGTACGAGACTTTACAAGGCACACATAAGTGAAGTGCACCAGTAATTTCACTATTCTCTGAGGTTCCCATAGGGTGCCCCTAGTGAAGTCAACTAGTCAACTCGCAACATGTCCCGGTGCATCGCACCCATGTGGTAAAGTCCACTTATGACAAGGAATTGCTACATACGTCTCTGCACTAACCTAGGGTTTCCCCTTAGTGCACACACGTAGCTACGCATCTACCGTGTACTAGTGCGAAGCACTCACGGAGCGTAAGCTTGGACTTCTCGCTTCCTATAACTGCATTCTATGTTTCGATGAGATGGTGTAAGAACCGTACATAATATCGATAAGGTGGAACCTTCAGGGACCAGGGTTCATGGCTTCCAACTTAGACTCAATCGACACACTACCCGAGTGTACCATCGATCCTCTGAGTCCGAGTTAACTTGCGTAGCCACCCAGAGTGCGACACAGACTGCACTCCAATTCCTCCGGACTTACTATGTTCTCCCTCATACCCCTGCTCTCCGCTTAGTATGGTAAACTCGCTGTCCCTCCATCTGGTGCCATGACGCAACTCGAGCGGTGGAGAATACCGTCAGACTCGAGTACTCATATGACTCGGTTCCTTCCAGGTTGACCACATACATCGTACCTCTGATCACTCTGACGAGCAACCGGATCCGTCACCAGTCCAACTGATGACCACCTGGCCAGGGTTTAATACGATGTAGGTCAGACCAAGGAACGCACCTCCCGTTAGGGGTGTGGATAGCCTGCAGGAGTGACACGCTGATGCAACGCCAGCCGGGTAACCCAGTACACCGTGGTTTTGGATCACTGCATCCGGATCCTCACACATTGGTGTGCCAAAGCACCACACAACTGGTTAGTCCACCAGACATGGTTCCTCAGGGTTTAGGACCGTTTTACCCTAAGCAGAAACACGGTTTAGTGCACCGATGTCTGCTCATCGATTTGTGCACCGTGTTGGTTCCGTTCGGCCACAAACACTGTGCCTGGTAATGACCGTGGTGAAGACACCCACGCTCTGTCATCCCAACAGCTTATCCTGATAGGGCGACCAACCCTAATCAGAGCTGCGAACTCATTTAGGTTACATGGGACCAGTCCCTTGAGTCTCCCACTCAAGTGGATTACCATATAGCCATGGCTCTCTGTTCTGTAATCAGAACACGTACTAAGGTACGTACCAATATGCAATCCTATACTATCAACCATACATAGCTAAACTATAGATTTTTACGAGCTGTAGACCTCACTAATTCTAACAATCTCCCACTAGGTCTAACGAGAAATAACGGTGTTGAGCTCTGTAGCTTCTACATGCTGCCCAAAAGCCTTTGCAGGAATTCCCTAAAGGAATTGGCAACATTGTTTGTAGATTCTACCTCAGTACCGCTACTTGCATTTCCTCCTATAACTGTCAGTTCAAGTAGAGTTTGTACTTGATGGGTTTCCCCTTACGGTGGTGCCTAGTCTCCTTGGACATTGCTTATCGCTCTTCTGTTTGCAACAACAGATAACTGAGCCTCTGGTATGCGTCCCATGTTCCCTAAGAACTTCCTAAGCCTTACCACCTGATATACTACCTCACGCGCAACAACGTGCTAAGCTTCTATGGTAGAGTCTGTGATGCACTTTTGCTTCACACTCTACCAACTACCGCTTCTAATCCCAAGATAAAAACAATTCCTGAAATCGATTCTCTGGAACACACATCTGACACCAAAGTCAGACTCTGTGTGTCCAATCGATATCAGGACCTGTGAAGTGCAAGCTAACTCACAATCCTTACTTAATGAGGATTTCTGAGTATACCCTTCACTTTAGTCCAGTGATTTGGACCCGGGTTCGACTGAAACCGACCCATCTTCCTACTGCGCAATAGATATCTAGCCTCGTAAACCGAATCTGACTAGAATCTTATCTTCATACGTAGCCTGTGACAGTAAGAGAATCTTGATCTGGTAATCTCGAGTTACCTTGATTCCTAGAACATAACTCGCCTCACTAGGGTCTTTCACATCGAATTGTGATTACTAGAAACCTTTACCGTGAACAATATCCCTATGTTATTTTCAATCAGTAGGATATCGTTATGGTAAAGTACTACATACACCCTTGTAGTTCTTTTACCTTTCTTGTACCAACTTGGTTTATCCTCATTCTGATCAAATCCGTGTGAGCGGATTCCCTTGATCAAAATAGATATTCCATCCTGGATGCTTGCATCAGTCCATAAATGGACCGTTGCAACTTGCATTCCATATCTTCCTGACCTACTAACACAAACCCTGGGGCTACATCATCCATATGTCATTTCCAAATTTCCATTAGGGAATAACTATCTTGACATCCATCAACTAGATCTCCCAACTATGGACTGTGATGGATTAAGAGAATCCGTTATAGACTTAGGCATAGCTACCAGTGAGATGGTTTTGACATAGTCAATCCCTTCTCCTTTGGCAACTAATCTAGCTACTTAAGTCTTAACCGGGTGCTCTTCTTATACACCTCCTACACCCCGAAGGGTGATAGTGCTATAAGTGTCAAGAATGTTCCAAGGGACATCGATGCATGCTTGCCTCCATGGTCTTTTGTCAGTTAGAGCTGTCGGAAGCTCCCACTACTTCTTCGTAGCTCTAGGGATCATCCTCCTGAGACTCTGGATTAACTATCGAAGTTTCTCCATAGTATCTTTCAGGAGCTCTGATGGTCCTACAACAACGAGGTGGTGGTGGTACAAAGGAAGCTCTCACTACTTCTTCGTAGCTCTAGGGATCATCCTCCTGAAACTCTGGATTAACTTTCAAAGTTTCTCCATAGTATCTTTCAGGAGCTCTGATGGTCCCACAAGGACGAGGTGGTGGTGGTACAAAGTGAATCGTTTCTACAGTACCTGATATACTAGTTTCTTGTATCATCTACTCCCACTACGTTTTCAGATGCGCACTCACTACCAATACCCAGTAGTTCACTCAGAACTACCTTACTGATAAACTTATGGTCTATAATATAATCCTGGTCTAGGTAGATGGTATTCGTATAAACAATTACCTTCCTAACCTCAAGATCATAAAACAGTCCACTTTATGCCTCCTAAGGGTAACGTACAAACAGATATACCTGGAACTACATCTCCATCTCATCCCTCTTGTCCTTTTGCACAAGTGCAGGACAACCCTATATCTTGAGACACTATAGTGTCAGCTTTCGCTTAGACCATAGCTCTCTATAGGTCTGAGGCACTGATCTAGATGAGAGATAGTTTCAGATATAAGCTACTGTTTTAAGGTACAACCCCACCAAAGGTGGGTAGTACACTTGGCAATATTCATCATACTATGGACCATGTCAAACAGAGTCCGATTCCTTCTCTCGGAGACTTCATTCTGACGTGTCATCCTTGGAGCATTTAACTGGGAGATAATCCCATGCTCCCTCAGGATCCTATGGAACTCGTCCGATAGTGATTTATTTCTTCGATTAAATCGAAGAGACTCCTATCGTCTGGACGCTCTTGGAACCATAGAAGTCAAAAATAACTAACACCAATACCTTAGTGGCCCTTTTAGTTATTCTGCCTTCCAGATAATACTCATAGGTTAGAAGGATCTCCGATGAATCTGTGAACAGAAACTCTGCCTTCTGTCACCTCTGAATTTATCTGAGGCAAAATATCTAAATCAGAGGGATCACAAATGGGATAGATTCTCCGAAGGATTTAGATGAATTTAAATTAGACACTACAGCTGTCATGAAATCTATTTCTGAATTAAGATTAAATACAAAGAGATTATTCTGATCTATTCCTCTAGTAATAAAGCTATCTATTTAGTTTAAGATACACACCTACGGTGCTGTCTAAAACTAAAAAACTCCATTTATAGAAGAGGAAACAGAACGAAATCTCTAAAGATCAAAATCCGTGTTTCGAAAAAACTAAGACAATCATATCTAACAGCTTTCGCAGCGGCTTATGGCATCAGTACCTATGTTAGGATTACTTCACTATAAAGTAGCCTTCTGCTTTCCTTGAATCTCTGTAGACCCGAAGTCTATATTCCAAGAAGCATAAGAACTGCTACTAGATAGCGACTCAACTCCTAACATCCTGAGGCCATACAATATCTTCAAATATCCCCTATACTTGCTAAAGCGAAAACACTTCCGTCCTTAGCGTTACCATACTTAGGAGTCCACACTAGTTTCTACACTAGAATAGTTTTCGATCTCTTATAAGTTACTCCCTTAGGATCTTCTAAAGAAGACCTAGGTTAAGCACTAAAGGCTTTACCTTTAATCTTGATCCCATCCTTTGTCTCTTGGAAATCTCCTTAGAAGTTCTGCATTTGTCATCTCTAGCTTGTTAAAGCTAAAGTCTCTGACAACGCCTTCGAAGGTTTCCAGACAAGGATGCAAGACTCTTCCACCACCTCGTCATCTGGTACTATGTCTTTGGAATCTAGTTCGATCTGGAACTCAAGTATGTGTTCCCGAATAAGCATACCTCAAACATCTCGGTATCGACAAGTATCTTGGTGGAAAGGCGATAAGTCGACTGACTTTGCCTTCCAGACATCTTATGCAAGTAAAACTTTATTAGAGAAGACCCAGCATATCTTTGACTCGCTTCTAAAGAGTTGTCTGCAAGTCTGCTATAACACAGAACTTGCACATCTCCTCAGATTCTCGCTAGTCATCATATGCCCTAGTTAGTACCCTAGTGATATCTGGACCCGTTAGGTCTAGTACAGGGATACTTAGATTGCTAGCCAATGTACGTTTACTACCCTAAGCATAAGCTAAAGAAAGCGCTTCTGCTCTACGTAGTTAGAGACCCGATAACTGGTTCTCTTATGGGACAGCGGATAGGGGAACTATATGGTTAAATGAAAATGAATACAAAATAACTTATTTTATGGATTTTGAAAATAAGCTAATTATATCCAAATGCCAACGCTACCCTCACAGCGAAGACACCTCTATGGATTAATTAACCATGTATGTAAGATCTCAGAATCGACTGCACCTGCCCTAGGGGGCATCATGCAGCGTCAATCCGCTTACACTGGCCTTTCCTTGATCCTATCCAAATCTGTCAACTAAGGGCTTTGATGGACCATGGTTGTCCTTTTGGCTAGTGCCACGTGATCCCCATTGTCTGAGCAACAAATGCCTCACGTCCACTTCGGATGCTTACCCACAAGCCTAGGTAGTTACGACACGGGAGTTCATGCGGCCCCCACTAGGGTGGGATAAAAAGCCCTTCTCTCCTCACCCCGTAACCACCATATCCCAAAGGAGACTGCTAAGTCATCTGGCATAGAAAAAACATAACCCTCACCCTAGGGGGTGTCGAGCTATGCCCTTCCACCAAGACACAGAGCAGTTGGTTGTGGAGGCTAGAGGATCTCGATGAGTCCTCTTACACATCCCTTATTAAAGTTGAGGGTTATTTAATGCAAGTATGAGTGTACACTAAGGTCACGACAACCTATACACTAGACCCTGGTCATACCGTGCTCCCACTAGCGTTTCAAGCCTTTCATGAAGCATTAATCGATCTCGGAATATCATAGTCCCTGCCTCGAGTGAATTTCTCCACTCAAGGGTCACATTACATATCCCAAGAACATCGATGCTTCGCAAACTTGGCTATCACGTTAATGCCCTGGAGCCTAGCCTAAGGTCAGACTGACTGGAAAGGTCTTCCACTACCATGGTGCCTCGCTTATAAATTTAACGAATGATGTCATAGTAGAATTCCAACTCATTCTAGGTTTCGATGCTGGCCAAATAGGCACACCCGACTAATCGGGTGTTGACCTAATGGGGGCATAACCAAATGTGAGAAATTCATGCTATCATCAAGGGTCAATTAAATAATAGGCGTCACTAGTGGAATCCTATCCTAATAAGGTCGCTAGGACCCGAGGGGAAAGGGCATCCCTCTAACACAGATAATTAAATTATCGCAGCGGGATTCTTTACATAAATATAAAGAACTACTGAAAGAAACAAGCACACAACTGAATCAAGTTCAGGGTCCGACCCCTGAACCTGACTGGTACAACGCAGGCTCTCTGTCTTCTTCGCAAGGTTCCTCGATCCGGTGCAAGCTTCTGTAAATGATCTCCTGACGCTTTCGCCCTTTGTCGTCATCGTGTACGCTTCGCCGGATCACCATCGTCCTCCAAGGTTCCGCTCGTCCTTCCGGTGGTGGATCTCCACGGTAGGTCCTCCTCTTCAATCTGTAACCGAAAAAGATCTAGTACGCTTCGAGCAAGTACTCGCTCGTACACAATTTTTTAGAACGAAAAGGAAAACAAACATAGCAAAAAACCTAGGAATCAAGGGTGGTCAACTTCCACCACTTGCCCGACTAAGGCTCTAAAACCTATCCACACACAGAAGAAAAACATCCAGATAATATTTGCTAAAACGGGGTCCGACCCCCGGTAGCAAGCAATCATATATCCAGAATAATTTTAGAAGCGGCGCCCTGCAAGAACAATTCATAGAACATACAAAATATACTATGCATGATCTACTCGTAGAACCCCGATGGCGGCACATGTTATTCATGCGCGCACATGACGGTTTCATGAAAAAACATAAAACACACACCACTAGCGTGCTCTGATACCAATTGTTGGAAATAAATCCATGGTAGAGGCCCGCAGCGGAAGCAAAGTGAAGGTCCGAAGACCGTGAGCGGTGTGCGTTACATATCAAAATTTTCATCGAAACGATCTACATATGCGTGTGTGACTTTAGCATGGCAACTACGCGAACCCCTAACAACGATCTAACACGAAAGAACAATCTAGCATGCATGCATGTTCTAATTATGTTAGATCTACTTGTTAGAGATCATACCTGCGTGCGGAATTTTTCACCGCGATAAATTTCTTCTTTGTCGATGGAGACGGGCTCGGATCTGCTCGATATAGCTTTGGTGCGATGGCCATAACTTTCTGTTCCGAACTCCGATTGGGCTGAAATTTGGACTGCAGGTAGCCAACGTCGATACGAAACGTTTGCAACAAGTTTCACTTTGTTTGGACTTCTGTAGCTCCCGAAATAGCAGAAATAACGTTGATTTTCTGTGCAGATTCTGGACAGCAAAAGGTTGCGAAAGATGCCTTCTAGTTCACCCGATCTCACACGATGCACAGCATCTCGTCGATGGATCTCTGAGTGCCTCTATACGATGAGCCTTCTCCTTCTATGAAACACCATGCGAGGAAGACGAGTCGTCATCTAATGGCGCAAGCGAGGGAGAGAGAGACGAGAGAGGAGATGCGAAGAGAGGAGAGGGGGCGCCTAGGGTTTCCTCATGGCTTGCTTGGCCGGCCCTAGGGCTTGCCCATGCATCTAATTTTGTCCCCCCCTCTCTCCTTCTACCTTATATAGGGCTGGCCTTATCCTTATGGATAAGCCTAGCGGATAATGTTGACTGATTCAAACATTTCCCTATATATCTCTTCTTTTATCTCTATCTTTTCCTTGTTTTTGAAAACGGTCAAAACCAGCCTGTTTTCTGCGCCTCATGACCGGCCCTTTTATCAGAGGTAACAACCTCCTGAAACCAATAGGGCCAGCCTTGACCAGTCTCTCAACACTAAGGGTCGGCCCCCCTAGTACATAGTGATGCATGGTATGACCAAAACGCCCTTATATCACTAGTTGGTCGTTCCTCATGTACGAGACTTTGCAAGGCACACATAAGTGAAGTGCACCAGTGATTTCACTATTCTCTGTGGTTCCCATAGGGTGCCCCTAGTGAAGTCAACTAGTCAACTCGCAACATGTCCCGGTGCATCGCACCCATGTGGCAAAGTCCACTTATGACAAGGAATTGCTACATGCGTCTCTCCACAAACCTAGGGTTTCCCCTTAGTGCACACACGTAGCTACGCATCTATCGTGTACTAGTGCGAAGCACTCACGGAGCGTAGGCTTGGACTTCTCGCTTCCTATAACTGCGTTCTATGTTTCGATGAGATGGTGTAAGAACCGTACATAATGTCGATAAGGTGGAACCTTCAGGGACCAGGGTTCATGGCTTCCAACTTAGACTCGATCGACACACTACCCGAGTGTACCATCGATCCTCTGAGTCCGAGTTAACCTGCGTAGCCACCCAGAGTGCGACGCAGGCTGCACTCCAATTCCCCCGGACTTACTATGTTCTCCCTCATACCCCTGCTCTCCGCTTAGTATGGTAAACTCGTTGTCCCTCCATCTGGTGCCATGACGCAACTCGAGCGGTAGAGAATACCGTCAGACTCGAGTACTCATATGACTCGGTTCCTTCCAGGTTGACCACATACATCGTACCTCCGATTACTCTGACTAGCAACCGGATCCGTCACCAGTCCAACTGATGACCACCTGGCCAGGGTTTAATACGACGTAGGTCAGACCAAGGAACGCACCTCCCGTTAGGGGTGTGGATAGCCTGCAGGAGTGACACGCTGATGCAACGCCAGCCGGGTAATCCAGTACACCGTGGTTTTGAATCACTGCATCCGGATCCTCACACATTGGTGTGCCAAAGCACCACACAACTGGTTAGTCCACCAGACATGGTTCCTTAGGGTTTAGGACCGTTTTACCCTAAGCAAAAATACGGTTTAGTGTACCGATGTCTGCTCATCGATCTGTGCACCGTGTTGGTTCCGTTCGGCCACATACACTGTGCCTGATAATGATCGTGGTAGAGACACCCACGTTCTGTCATCCCAACGGCTTATCCTGATAGGGCGACCAACTCTAATCAGAGCTGCGAACTCATTTAGGTTACATGGGACCAGTCCCTTGAGTCTCCCACTCAAGTGGATTACCATATAGCCATGGCTCTCTGTTCTGTAATCAGAACACGTACTAAGGTACGTACCAATATGCAATCCTATATTATCAACCATACATAGCTAAACTATAGGTTTTTACGAGCTGTAGACCTCATCAATTTTAACAAAGAATACCTAGCTTACAGATATATGAAGATTCATTTATGGACTAAAGCAAGTATCCAGGAAAAGAAATATCTATCTTGATCAATTATGATCTATTCATACAGATTTGATCAAAATAAGCCAAGTGTGTACAAAAGGAGCGATGAAACTATGGGGGTGTACTTAGTACTTTACATAGACGATATTCTACTGATTGAAAATTAAGTAGGAACGTTGCCTAAGTTAAATGTCTGGTTATTATCTTAATTCGACTAAAGTGAGGCGATTTATGTTATGAAGATCATGGTAACTCAAGATCATCAGAACAGGATTCTCATGCTATCACAGGCTATGCATAGAGATATGGTTCTAGCCAGAATCAATATACAAGACTCCAAAAGGGGTTTCTTGCTAAAGTTTAAAACCGTCGAATGATATATGTCATATGACACCTAAGGAGATGGCAGAAATACAAAAGGTGCCCTATACTTATGCAAAGGGTAGTCTTATGTATGCCATATTGTAGAAGAGACTAGATATTAATTGCGCAGCAAGAATGGTAGATCAGTCGAATCCGGGTTTAGTTTACTAGACTAATATGAAGAGTATACTCGATATCCTTGTCAAGCAAGGACTATGAGTTAGTTTATACTTCATAAGACTTGATGCCGATTAGATACACAAGATCTGACTTAGTATCAAATATGCAATCCAGAGAATCGACTTCAGGTATAGTTTTCACCTTGGAATGAGAAGCGGTTAGTTGGCGGAGTGTGAAGCTATAATGCATCACGGGCTCCTCCACTGAAGCCTAAGTACATTGCAGTATGCGAGGCAGAAAAATAGGTGGTATGGCTCGGTAAGTTCATAGTAAACTTAGAAAGCATACTAGAGGCTCAGTTTTTTGTTGTAACAATAAAAGAGCGGTAACAAGAGCCTAGGCACCACCATAAAGGGAAACATATCAAATACAAATTCTACTTGATCTGGTAGTTTTATGAGGAAAGGCAAGTGGTGGTAACTGAGGTAGTATCTGTAAATAATGTTGCTGATTCCTTTAGGGAATTCCTGCAAAGGCTTTTGGGGAACATGTACAAGCTACAGAGCTCAAGACCGTTTTTTCTCGCTAGACCAAGTAGGAGATTATTAGGTTTGATATGATCTATAGGTCATAAAACCCTAGGTTTGGCTGTATATGGTTGATAGTTTATTTAGGATTATATAAAGGTACGTATTATTATACATGTTTTGTTTGCAGAACTTAAGGAGCCATGGCTATATAGTAGTCCATCTAAGTAGGAGACTTAGTGGATCGGTCCTATGAGTCTAAATAGTTCGTAGCTCTGATTTGGGTTGGTCTCCCAATCAGAATAAGTTGTTGGAATGACAGAGCATGAGTATCTCCATAATGGTCATTACTAGTCACAGTGTCTGTGGCCGAACGGAAGCAACACGGTGCATAGATCGGTGAGCAGACATCGGTGCACATAGCCGTGTTTCTGCTTAGAGTAATCGGTCCTAAACCCTGAGGAACCGTGACCGGTGGACTAACCAGTTGCATGTAACTTTGGTTCACCAACGTGTGAGGGATCTAATCATGACCCAATACCGCGATACGCTGGGTTCATGTGCCATAGATCCATTCAATTGATTTTTTTCCAAAACTCCGGTGAGTTCATGTGTGGCCTGTCGATATCCTAAAACTTCGGTGAGTTCATGTGACATAGATCCATTCTATGACCCAATACCACGGCACGCCACTCTTGTAGGTCATCCATATCCTTACCGAGAGGTGCGTTCCTTGGTATGACATATACCGCACTAAACCCAGGCCTGGTGGTCAGCAGTTGAGCTATTGACTAGATCCGGTTGCTTGGCTAAAGCGATCGGAGGTACGATGTGATAGTTAACCTCACTTGAGTCTGATGGTGCTCTCCACCGCTCAAGTTGACTCATGGCATCAAGTGGTGGGACATCGTATTACCAATATTAAGCGGAGAGCAGGGGTATGCGAGATAGCTTAATAAGAATTGGAGTGCAGCATGCGTCGCACTCTGAATGGCCACGCAGGTTAACCGGGACCCAGAGGATTGACATGGACATTTGGGTAGTGTATTGATCGGGTCCGGTTGGAAGCCATGAATCATAGTCCCTGAAAGTTCTACCCTATCCACGATCGTTACAGATCATTACTTTCTCCTTGTCTCACAGCATATTATGAGTTGAAGAAATAATGCCTAATCGTCATGTGTTTCGTGAGTGCATCACACTGGAGCATGGTGGTTGAACAGAACTAAGTATGTTCACTAGGGGGCAACCCTAGAGTAGTGTAGGGATACACGATATTGCCATTATACCACGAGTTGTCCATTCCATATGTGCGTGTTGCACTAGAACACAGAATATGAGTTTAGTAATTTTTTACTATAGGGCACCCCACCTTTTACTAAGGGCACCCTAGTAAATAGTAAAAATACTATTTATCATCCCATGGTGTATTGATTTATTGCCGATGCCGATGATGTGCCCTAAGTGTTAGGGTGCATTATCGTGCACGTAGATGGGCCATACATAGTCCCACATGAGGTGAACGACCACTAGATGCATGGGGGCATTTTGGTTATTTCAAAATATCCCGCATGCCCTAGTGGCCGTCATCCTCACTAGGGCTAGCTTGCATGGCCATCAACCTTATAATTAAGGAATTAATTTAGATTTAAAAGTTTTTGAATCATCTCCTTAATTGCAATAATTTTAATATGACAACTAGTAATAAAAAGGGACATTGAATTTAAGAGTAAAGAGATAGAGAGAGAGAGAAAGGGGGGGGAACGGTTTTAAATGGAAAGGGAGCGTGAGGAGCATGAATTTCAGATCTGAAATAGTGCTTTCTTCTCAGATTTCTTAAGAAGAACCACCCCCCCTTCTCTTATGGTTCGGGTTTTTGGTGTATCTCTCTCTCGGGTTCATATATATCTCTCTCTCCCTCAGCTTCTTCTCAAAGTGTGTGTGTGAGATTGATGGAGATCGCTTGCACTCTAAGGCACTCAGAGATTAGAGTGTAAGGATCCAGGACGATTTCTGAGATCGAGTGAATCTGACGAGATTCATCTATCTCTTGCGCGAGGATCCCGCTCGTGATTGCTGCCCAAATTTTACGGGTAGATTTGCACTGTTTCGATCACTGCAAGATCTATAGAAGTCCAAATGACTTCAAACTAGATGTACATTCTTGGTATTGAGGTCTTCTTTCCAGCAAATCAAGTTTCGCTCCGTTCCAATGTCGGGATAGAAAGTTACAGCATTCGCACTGAAGTGTGGGCAGATTCGAATTCATCTTCATCAACATTGAAGAAATTCTTCGCGGTGTTAAATCCCGCACGAAGGTATAATCTACTAACCCCTAGATCTATCATAATGCATACATATGAGATATGTTAATCATTTCAGCAGATGATTATAGAGGTTCGATTCGTATTCGTTTTACCATTTGCGCATATGATTAATATGAATGAAAATTTTAAAATGTACCGCACACCGAAACGATCCTCGGGATCAACTCCACCTTCTGTTGCGCCTCCGATATCATTCCAACAAGAGAGAGAGAGACCGAGAGAGAACGGAAAGAGCGAGAGAGGGAGAGAGAGAGAGAACCGGGGAGAGAGAAAAGAGAGCCAGGGAATGATATATATATATATATATATATATATATATATATATATATATATATATATATATATATATATATATATATATATATATATATATATATATATATATATATATATATATAAAAAGAGAGAGAGAGAGAAATAAGAGGAGAGAGAGAGAGAGATCCGGGATAAAAGAGAGAGAGAGACATGATAGAGAGGAGAGAGAGAGAGAGATAGCCGGGGAGAGAGAGAGAGAGAAATATGGGGGGAGAAATAGATAGAGATCCGGGAAGAGAGAGAGGGAGAGAGATCGAGGAAAGAAGAAAGGGAACGACTGTGATCACTTATTCGTTTTGTCTAGTCAGTATTTGGTTCTTTTTTGTCAAGTCAGCATAAAACCACCGTCCCTTGTTATATAGATGTGTATTTACATCTGCATAATAGATTTTTAATGTGATTTATGAAAAAGAGCCACGTTCGATAGAGCTTCCGGTGTCGATGAGGATGCGGTTGACGGTGCTCCCGTCGATGATAAGCTTCAGGACCAGGGAGTCCCGATGTGGAGTATGGACTTCTTGAAGATTAGAGTCGTTGAAGATGATAGATGGCCAAGTTAGGCCTTTGACAGGTTTCTTGATCCAGGTGTCTTCTTTGTTCGCTGCTGAGTGAATATTGAAGATGCGTCGCATTTGCCGATCGACTTCTTTCCCTGTCAATGTTTGATTGTGCAACACTCCGTGAATGCCAAAGATGTTGGCACGCACAGTGATAGGTGATTGATCGGTAGAGATTTGATGGATCCAGCAAGCTTCTTTCCCCTTTGCAGAAGGTCGGCATTGATCTTGTCCGTATTTCACGAACTCTTGGAGATGGCCTTCTCGCAGCAAATCCTCAAGATGATATCTCAGTCGATAGCATCGATTGGTAGAATGGCCATGGCTGCGGTAAAAATCGCAGTAGACTGTTTTATCAGCTGTGACCTTGGTATCAGGCTGTAGAGGATTCGGCCTTTGGAGGAACTCTTCATATTGAATTCGATCGTGAATCTGTTCGATCAGTAGATTCCAATCCGTGAATGTAGTCTGCTTCGAAGGGGATCTACGTCCGTCGTTCCTTGATCGCTTGGATGCAGGGAGAACCACTGCTTCTGCATTGTGAGCTTTGGTAGCGTACTTCGGGGCTTCTCTTTCGGCAGGTCGTCGTTTTGTTCCTTGTCCTTTTTGGGCGACCTAATCGTCTTCAACTTCGATCTCCCTCTGGATTCGATCTAACATCGAACCCAGGGAAGGAGGCGGATTGCGGATGAAGTCGTTATATATATGCAGATCGAACCAGAGGGTATTCTGGAAGGCTAATATGATAGCCTCATCGTCCAGATGCCGTCCTGAGAGGGCAGCGTGCCCGTTGCGGAATGTTTGCGTGAAGCTGTGAAGACTCTCATCAGCACCCATCCTCAGCCTGTAGAGGGAGTCGAGCTTCTTCTTCGGCTTTAAGTTGGTTGATAATGTTGCACGAAGTGGTTAGCCAAGACTCTGAACTGGGTGATGGATCCAGCCCGAAGGTTATGATACCAATCGAGAGATGGCTCATCGAGGCTCCCATGAAGGTTCGGCAGAGCACGTTGTTCTCTTCCTCATGCGGAGTGAGGGCTTACTTGAATACTAGGATATGAAGGGTAGGATCCCCTTTGAGGCAATTGAATTTGGGGAGAGTTGGAGTTCTCCATCCCTTCGGAAAGGACGATTGAAACAAACTTTGGTGGAGAGGTCCAGCAGAAGAGTATCCCTCTCTATGACCATGCCCTCGACCTGGATGTAGATCGAGAGGCAAGATCGAGAGGTCTTGTTCGGGCCTTTAAGTAGTTGCCGGATGGAGCCGGTGACAACGATCCATTCCAACTTCATATTGGAGTGGGAGCAATAGAGCAGCTCTGCTCTTTGAGGGTGCTTCTTTCATCTGGTGCTTACTTTGTAAGTTGGGCTTCGACTGTGTCTGTTTGACACAGTTACGACCTGAAGATGATTGAGAGGACTCATCATCGATACGATCCCATACACTCTGCTTCCATAGAGCCGCAGAGGGGGTTGGGTCGCGACGAATCCTCTCAAGGGCAACAGTGCCCATTGACCTTCGTGGTTCGAAGTGAATCGATTACCGTGGAGGATCAACTCTTTCGCCGAATAAAGGGATGCGGAGAGCAATTCCGGCTTCGGAGGCTGCCTTCTTGAAGGCGTCCCTTTCAGCTGTGAGGGTGGCATTTTGCTTAGCCAATTGTAGTAGCTGAAAGTCGACCGCTGAGATTTGGTAAGTAGATGACTGGTCTTCAGCAGGGGCAGGGGCAGTTTGCCAATCGACTGTTGAGGAGGTGGGGCGATCGGTAGATCGATCGATCTCCCACTCCCTGAATGAACCCCCATTTCGGGGACAGCGAGGGGTTGCCCGAAGTTGAGCCGTTGACTCATCGAATGAGTTTCTAGACGAGGCTGACGTGTGTTACTTCCCTCTGGATGATCCTGATGCTTCGTCCTCGCTATTTAGAGAGAGCAAAGGATGCAACAAGATTGCCGGTGTCCTAACGGTTGTTTGCTCAACTGAAGGAGCTGGGAAGTTTGACTATCTAGACCGGTTGTCTGCTTAACCGATCTTATGTTTATTGCAGAGCGAAGTTGGCTTCTTGTTCGATCCCACAGATGGCGCCAAATTATGGGGGAAAAATCTTCGTGCCGATTCGAAGACTTCACTCCACCAATCAATTGAAGTTGAGTGGTAGATCTATTGATTGAAAGGTGACTCCGAAGGTCGATGCTTTGGTAACTTTGAGTTAACACTTTTGATATACAAACAGAGAGAAGATTGACACAAGATGTGGTCTCGGAGTTTAGCCGAAGCCTATGTCTCCGTGCTATAGGGAGCAACCCAAATTCACTAACTCTTTGTTCGTCATGACCTCGACAGGACGAGTGTCACTGAAGTGTCTTCGAACTCTTCAAAGACAAGAAGAAGATCGAGGATGTTTAGAAAATAGAAAAGCTGGGATTCCAGAGCTCTGGGATTCTGGATTCTATTCTCTGGTTTCTGAAATCAAATTTTAGATCCTTTTACACTCGAAGGCTCTGCTATTTATAGGATTTCCTGGGAGAAAAACTGGGACAAATGGCGGATTCTGCTGTCGTATCTGGGGATTCCACAGGCAGGGCTGGTGGGTCCCACCGTCGTTTATGGGAAACTCCACAGGTAGGGCTGGTGGGTCCCTGGGGGAACCCATAGGTAGGGCTGGTGGGTCCCGCCGTCGTCTCTGGGGGACTCCACAGGTAGAGCTGGTGGGTCCCGCGGTAGTCTCTGTGGGCACACCAGGCAGGGCTGCTGGGTCCCGCGGTAGTCTCTGTGGGCCCACCAGGCAGGGCTGGTGGGTCCCGCGGTAGTCTCTGTGGGCCTACCAGGCAGGGTTGGTGGGTCCCGCAGTCTGTGGGCTTCTTGCCAAAATTTGTACCCACAAGAGCTCTGGGTTTTTTGAAAGTCTAATTCAGAAATCAGAGATTTGATTCTATTACAGTTGTAGGGTCTGTTATTTATAGAGTTTTGGAACAGAAACCGGGGTAGAAGGCGGCTTCTACAGCTGTCGTCTGGATCCAGGTTGGGGCTGGTGGGTCCCGTTGACATCTTCGTGGACCCCCAGGCAGGGCTGGTGGGTCTCGTTGCTGTCTCGTGGACCCCCAGGCAGGGCTGATGGGTCCCGTTGCTGTCTCGTGGACCCCAAGCAGGGCTGGTGGGTTCCGTTGCGGGGCGTTGGCCAAAATTTGCACCCAAAGACTGACCGATACCAACCGCCACGTAATCGAAGCTGCATGCGGAGGCACCTTTATTCTTAAAAATTATAACGAACCATGAAAAAGTTTTAAGAATCTTGCAGATAATTCCTTCCAACATGCTTCATCAGGTAGAGACACCAGGGCAAACCCTACGGCCATAACTCAACGGGGTAGCCTGTTCGAGCTCTCTGGCTCGACGGACATCTCTCACAAGGTGGAACGACACCAACCTTTACATCCCCTACGTTTGAACTCCCTCCTCTATATGATATTTGTACTTATGTTCTCTGCCAAACCATCATATTAGCGCATGTGCTCTAGCATTCCAATACCTTGAATTAGTGCAAGAGCAAATCAACGCTATGGGCATGCACTTATCAAAATAACAATCCGTACTCTCAAACCTATAACCCTGGATGGAGGAATCATCCCAACTTCTCTTGGAAGCCCCAAGCTCCTACCCCCTCCTATCCACAGAACCCCAGACTACCATTTAAAATCCAGAATCAACCATATCAACCACCTCAGCCGCAATACCAAAACCCAAACCCATCAAATCCTAGAAGTCAAACCTTCGAGGATAAGGCGCTGGGAGCCCTACAAAACCTTGAAGCTAAAACTCAACTGCTACACTCCCACACCCAAGCAATTTCAAAACTTGAGTCCCAGATGGGACAGCTGGCAAATGCGCTAAACCACTGAGAGGAAGGAAAACTTCATACCCAACCAATCCCAAATCCGAGGAGCCAGAACCAGGTTGACGAAGTTCACGATAATGTTACCACGAACAAGCTAAGGGTGTCACAGCCCTCAGAAGTGGTAGAGTTGTGGATAACAAAGTTGACCAATCTAATAAGGAATCTGCTCCAGATTCTCCCTCTGAGACCCCAAGCAAAATTCAATCAACCCAGAACACACCGACCCCTAACCCAACTAACGATCAGTATACCCCACAAGCTCCCTTTCCTCAAAACCTTAAAAATCCAATTTCGGCTGAGAAGAAATGAGCAGCTATAGAGGGCATAATGAACACCTTCCAACACGTAAAAATCAACTTGCCCTTGTTGGAAGCGATTAAGTAAATTCCTGCTTCTGCTAAATTTCTCAAGAATATGTGCACACATAAGCATAAATACAAATCAAGTGTGTCCAAGAAGATCCTCCTCATGGAAAAAGTTAGTTAACTTTTTATCACACCCCCAAAACTCAAGGATCAGGGCATGCCCACGATCTTTGCATCATTGGAGACTACTGCATTGATAGAGCTCTATTAGATCTTGGGGCCAGTGTCAACTTACTACCCTACTCCGTCTATGAGAAGATTGAACTAAGAGAGCTGCAACCCATGATTGTTACATTGCAACTAGCCGACCGTTCTGTGAAGACACCCCGGGGAATCATCAAAGATGTGCTGATCACGGTAGATAAATTCTACTTTCCGATGGACTTTTTAGTCCTCAACGTGGAACCTGTTAGGAACCCCTCTCAATATATCCCGGTTATTCTTGGTCACCCCTTCCTTGCGACAACAAATGCATGCATCAATTATCACAGTGGAGTTATGGACGTATCTTTTGGGAACATGAGGGTAAAACTTAACGTCTTTAACTCGGCTAACCAAGGACCCCAAGATATCGAGTGCTATCAAGTCAACCTTTTCGACAAATTAGTTGAAGAAGCACTACCTTATATCTTAGCCGAGGACCCCCACTAGGCTTACCTGTCCCACTTCGACCAATCCAGCTTGAGCTTGAAGGGTGATGTGGGAGAAATAATCGCATCCTTGGACTCCACAAACTCGGTATATAGCCTGCCATGGAGAGCCAAATTTGAAAAACTTCCGACACCTTCTAGCAACCCCTGTCTACCATAGATTATATCACCTCCTGAACTTGAGCTTAAGCAACTTCCTGCTTCACTCAAATACGTCTTCTTGGGACCCAATGATTCCCTTCCGGTCATCATAGCTACAAATTTGCTAAACAACCAAGAAAGCCGCCTTATGGATCTCCTGAAAAAAACACAAAAAGGCGATCAGTTGGTTGGTAGCTGACCTTAAGGGAATCGACATTTCCATTTATATGCATCGAACTCACCTCGAAGAAGATGCCAAACCTACGCGTGAACCTCAGCGAAGGTTGAACCCCAACATGAAAGAAGTCGTGTTGAAGGAAGTAGTTAAGCTACTTGATGCTGGCAATATCAACCTAATTTCTGACAAGAAATGGGTAAGCCTCACTCAAGTAGTCCCTAAGAAATCAGGGATTATAGTGGTTAAAAACACACAAAACAAACTAGTCCCCACATGTACCACCACAGGATGGAGGGTATGTATTGACTACTGAAAACTTAACTCCACCACTCGTAAAGAACATTTTCTACTTCCATTCCTTGACCAAATCTTAGAACGGGTCGCTGGGCAGCAGTACTACTGTTTCCTTGATGGCTATTCGGGATACAATGAAATACATGTATTCCCGGATGACCAAGAAAAAACAACCTTCACTTGCCCCTTTGATACTTTCGCTTATCGACGAATGTCATTTGGACTGTGCAATGCACCCGCAACCTTCCAAAGATGCATGATGTCTTTCATCTTAGATATGGTAGAGAAATTTTTGGAAGTCTTTATGGATGACTTTTCTGTCTTTGGGCCATCCTTCGATGAATGCATCGACAACTTAGATCTAGTACTTCAACGCTGTAAAGAGACAAACCTCATACTCAGCTGGGAGAAAAGCCATTTTATGGTTCAAGAAGGTATCGCTCTCTGACACATCATCTCTCATCGAGGAATTGAAGTGGACAAGGCAAAAGTCAATTTAATTGCAACGCGTCCACCACCACAGACAGTAGAGCAAATACAAGCTTTTCTGCGACATGATGGATTCTATCAACTATTTATTAAGGATTTCAGCAAGGTTGCACAACCAATGTGCAACCTACTCACCAAGGACGTACCTTTTGACTTCAATGCAACTTGCCTAGAATCCTTCGAGAAGCTTCGGTCTGCCCTATCTAGTGCACCAATTCTTATTTCTACAGATTAGTTGCAGCCATTCAAGATTATATGCAACACTTTTGATTATGCCATTGGAGCTGTCCTAGGTCAGAGGACGGGTCAAGCATCCAACGTCATCTATTATGCGAGCAAAACCCTCCAAGGAGCACAGCTGAACTATAGCACTACAGAAAAGGAGTTCCTAGTTGTAATATTTGCTCTCGATAAGTTTAGATCCTACCTTCTAGGATCTAAAGTCATCGTCTTCTCCGACCACGCTGCTATGCGATATCTCCTCAATAAGAAGGAAACCAAGCCACGATTGATCCAATGGATTTTGCTACTCTAGGAATTCGATTACGAAATTAAGAATCGAAAGGGTATTGAAAATGTCGTGGAAGACCAATTATCACGAATTATACTAGAACCTCCAATTAGCACCGCTCCCATCAATGATTCGTTCCCAGATGAGCAGCTGTTCAAAGTGTCATAGGAAACCCAACCATGGTTCGCACACATTGTGAACTATCTCGGCATAGGAAAAATCCCATCGCACTGGACAAAAAGAGAATGAGATCGATTCATCTCCCAAGTCCGATACTTCTTTACGGATGACCCTGAACTGTTCAAATTTTACCCAGACCAAGTGATCCGTCGGTGCATGCCCGAGAGTGAGTATCACAGTATTGTCAACTTCTGCCACTCTCAGGCATGTGGAGAACATTTTGGGGGTAAGAAAACCACAAACAAGGTCTTACAAAGTGGTTTCTATTGGCCTACCCTATTTAGATATGCCCACCAATTTTGCAAATGTCGCGATTAGTGTCAGTGAATGGGCACAATATCTCGCCAAAATATGATGCCCCACAACCCAATTCTAGTCATCGAAATATTCGATGTTTGGGGTATCGACTTCATGGGTCCATTCCCACCATCGTTCAGCTTCACATACATTCTCGTAGCAGTAGATTACGTGTCAAAAAGGGTGGAAGCAACCGCAACTAAGACCAATGACCATAAGGGACCAAATTTTTACTAGTTTTGGCACCCCTCGAACAATCATCAGTGATGACGATAGTCATTTTTGTAATAGGGCATTCGAAGTTCTCGTTCGTAAATATAACATTATGCATAAAGTGGTAATCTTATATCACCCGCAAATGAGTGGTCAGGTCAAAGTGTCCAATAGATAAATCAAACAGATCCTCGAGAAAATAGTCCGCCCTAATCGTAAGGGCTGGTCAATAAGGCTAAACGATGCACTTTGGTCCTACCGCACCTTATTCAAAACCCCAATTGGCATGTCACCGCACAGAATAATTTTCGGCAAGACCTGCCACTTACTAGTTGAGCTTGAACATCGAGCCTATTGGGCCATTAAAGCCTTCAATTTTGATATGAAAGAAGCCAGATCCCAATGCTAACTTCAATTGAGTGAGTTGGATGAGCTACGACACGAATCTTACGAGAGCGCTAAACTTTACAAGGCGCGGACAGAAGCAATTCACGAAAAATTAATTGTGCGTAAAACGTTCACCCCTAGGCAGAAAGTATGGCTCTTTAATTCCAGGCAAAAATTGTTTTCAAGCAAAGTACGCTCTCGATGGGATGGACCATACACTGCCATTTTCCCTTCCATTTTCGGTACAGTAGAAATCCAAGACCCCAGAAACAACCATGTGTTCAAAGTGAATGGCCAACGCCTGAAGCCGGTCATCGAGAATGTCACTGAACCTACCAACTTCGAAACTATAGACCTGGCATGTCCAGTCTACCTCGATTAAGCAAGCACGACCAAGTCGGTTGGCGACGTTAAACTCAGCGCTTCTCGGGAGGCAACCCGAGTCCTTGCTTTATTTTTGCTTTTAGGTCCCTCCCTTGTTATATCATTCTCCTACCAATCCAATTCAAATTCAAATTTGAATATTTGAATTTCAAAATTTTAAATTTCAATTTATCAGTAACCCCTAACCACCACCCACTTTCAACCCATTAATTCTCCATTAACCCCACTTAATACTTACCATAACTATTAACCCCCAACAACCCGAGCTGTGTCCGCAGCAGCTGCCACGCAAGGCGCCGATCGATCGGCCGCGAGGCCCGATCGATTGAAAGCCTATGGGAGTTGATTCATCGGATGCCTATTTAACCGGCCCATCTTTACCTTTTCACCACACCATTCACTTTCTTCGAAATTTTCACCCACCGACCTTTCATCTTAACCCTCAATCTTTGATCCGATGGCTCTGCAAAAGCACCAACACGCCTCGTCCTCCTCCGGTGCCGTGTCACCCTACGCTAACCGTGACTTCTACTTTGAAGTTGCGATAGTCGCTAATGACTACTGCAATTTCCCGGTGACGACACTCTCCTTTGATTACCTCCGACGAACCCGAATGACGAGCCTTCTCACGCCTTCCGAGATGGTGACCTACCCATGCCTCGTCCGACAATTCTATGAGAATTTAAAGAAGGAGGGCGTCCTCGACGGGCATACCGGCCGGAGAAGCACCATCTATCACACTTTGATAGACGGTGTCACGGTCGCCTTCACCGAAGCAATAATGACGACCACATTCAACCTACCATTTGAAATACCGCCAGAGTTTGGACTTCGGAAGCTTCACCCGGATACCCCCCTTGTCGACATCCTCACAATCCTTAACCCTGCTACCACCGCGGGAGGTGTCATATTTCTTTCCCAACTCCCACAACGCTTATGATTTCTCGACAACATCTTCTTCGCTAACATTTACCCCTTCAGCCACGCCTAGGAATGAGGCCCCCCGATCCTCGAACTCCTCTACACCAGGCACCCAAATCGATGGTTCCGTCCAATGAAGTTCATCTTCTTCGCTAAGTATGGGACTCGGTTCTGACTAAGTAATGGTTAAACTCGGTATATAGAATACCGGGTTTAAGCCTGGTAATCCAAATATCGGGTTCTACTTGAAACAAAAAAAAAAAAAAAAATCTTATGCTCGTTTTACGGTGCTGACATGCCATGTTACTATCAGAGCGCTAACTTGGTAAATAGTTTTGATCAACTGCTATTTAATTAAATATTAAATTTTTTAATAATAATTCTAAAAAAACCCCAAAAAAGTTTGGAGGACGCTCGATGTACGCGGTCTGGTGGGGGCCGCAACAGAGCTGATCAGGAGCTCTGCGCCTCGGAAAAAGGCGGACGAGGGTCTCCGTTAAAATTCGACCAGGGTGGAAAGAGGTTGAGAACGGAACGATAGCGAATGGGCGGTCAAGATTTGAGGAGTGTACGGGGAAACTCTAGTGGCCACTGGCCGGGCTGTTGCGCCGTGTCGTGGTCGTCGTCGTCCTCGTGGAACGTATCCGGGACGGCTAACGTGACGGAGTCGTAGTGGGCCCACATGTCCTTTCAGCCGCCGACAGAGACTGTCTGGCTGACGAGCCTAGTGCCTAGACTTCAGAGGGCCTGCGGTGGGGGCGGCCGCACAGAATGACGAACCAAAGCTCAGCGTCTCGGACATTACGCGGCTCCTACAACGGTTGAACCCTTTCCAAAAAAAAAAAAAAAAAAAAAAAATGGGAAATTTAATTCATACTCTTTAAATATGTAATTAGCCTTCGTTTCCAACAAACTTGAACACACCCCATTTTTTTTTTGTCATACCCCATTCCTATACCAAAAATATCCTTCCCCTTTACACCCCACCTTCAATACACCCAAGTTAAATGGCCCGCCCCAACTTGATTATACCCCAATCAAACACATACCCCCTTAAATATACCCCAATTATATGCACTCTTGAATACACCCCACTCTTAAATAAACTCCATGCAGTTGGCTAGTACTTGAAGGCACAAGTAGAGCTGCAACTTGGGCGGGCCAACCTGAACCCAACCCGAGTCCAACCCGAATTTGGGCGGGCTAATTCGAGCCCAACCCGAATTATTTCTCCTCGACCCGACAGGACCCGGCACGAAGTTAACGGGTTTGGGTCAGGGCTAAACGGGTTCGGGTTGTAAACGGGTCGACACGATAGACCCGTTTAATAAACGGGTCGGGTCCTGGTTTAGGGTCTGGACACGGTAGACCCGGAAAGACCCGTTTAGTATTCAACGGGTCGTGTCGGGTCGGGTCTACCAGCAATCCGATACTATAATATATAATACCAGTGGGTCTTTCGGGTTAGGTCGGGTCAAGTCGATTGGGCCGGATCGGGTCAACTGAATAGATCCGGGTGGTAAATGGGTCTTACCGGGTCCTATCGTGTCTACCTGTTTATTAGCGAGTCGGGTACGAGTTTAGGATCTAGACACGATTAGTTAAACGGGTCAGGTCCGGGCCTAGGGGTTTTGGACACGGCACGACACGACCCATTGCCACCCCTAGCTGCAACTTGGGCGGGCCAACCCGAACCCAACCCGACTTTGGAGGGTTAACCCGAATCCACCCCGCACAACCCGGCCAACCCGATGGGTTGGGCTTGGGCTAAGTTTAAACAAACCTTGGGTTGGGTTGGGGATACAAAAGACGCTGAGTAGGGGCTTTGGGGTTTGGGGTACAAAAAAAAAAAAAAAGGGCATTGTTGGTATTAAAGGATTGTTGAGTAAGTTATTGAGAAACGATAGGGATAGGGGGCTAATTACATATTTTTGGGGTATGAATAAAATTTCTCAAAAAAATTGATGGAATTAGCAAGAAGTCCGTCTTAGAGACTCTTTTCAATCAGTAGTCCCTATCATCTTTTTGTTTGAGCTGAAATCCCTGTGTACAAAAATATGCCCAATCTTCTCCTCCGTCGAATTTAGATTTTATGTCGTCGTCCTCCTTCTCCGCCGTCGGACCTAACCAAACCCCCTATCCTCTCACATTTGTGATCAATTTACAAAAGAACTATAAGAAGAAAGGATTGGATAGTTGGATAGGAAGGAGAAGATGTAGGAAAGAAAGAGAGATAAGAGAGAGAAAGGGAGAGAGATCAGTGAACCAAGGGCTCAACTTTTACTTTGTCACCTGATTCTTTAATATATATCACATAATACAGATAAGTGGGCTGGTCAATATACATCCCATTTATAACATTTAGGCCCATATATATCAACACCTCCCCTCAAGCATGTGCATAGATATCCCTTATGCCCAGCTTGCATAGAGTATCTTGTAGTCGATAGGAGGGTATTCGATCGCTTGGTAAGAAAATATGCAAGTTGCTACACAGTTCTCATGTACGGAATACTAACTTCTCGAGATGTTAGCTTCTCTTTGATGAAGTGTCGGTCAATCTCAACATGTTTAGTCTTATCATGTTGCACGGGATTATGAGCAATCATAATGGCTGCCTTGTTATAGCTTGTCCGAGCTCCTCGAGAAGAATTTTTACCCAAAGCATCTCACAAATCCCATGTGCCATGGTCCGAAACTCTGCTTCAGCACTTGATCTTGCCACCACTGATTGCTTCTTACTTCACCATTTGACGATATTGCCGCCAACCATCATGCAATATCCCAAAGTAGATCGCCTATCTGAAATGCAACATGCCTAATCAGCATCAGAATACGCATGCTTCCAGTCTTAGGTGTCCATGGTATTGAAATAGTATGCCCTTTCTAAGAGAAAACTTTAATTATTTCAAAATTTTGAGAACGGCTTCCATGTGTGGTCTCCTTGGCAAGTGCATGAATATTGACTCACCACACTAACTGCATACGCAATGTCCGATCAAGTAAGGGATAGGTAGATGAGGTGCCCAACAAGCCTTTGATACCTTCCAACATCAACCAACCGATCGCCACACCCATTACCAAGCTTGTGATTTTGATCAATGGGTACTTGGGCCGGTTTACATCCCAACAATCCTGTCTCCTTCAAGAGATATGGGATATACTTGCGTTGAGAAATGAACACATCTCCTTTCTTAGGCCAAGCAACTTCCCCAAGGAAGTACTTTAGATGCCCCAAGTCTTTCACTTCAAATTCTTGAGCTAATGCAGACTCTAGCCTCTTAGTTTCTACCGCATCGGATCCGGTAATCACCAGCCATAAGCATGCGTAACGAAGAGAGTATGATCTGCTTGACTCTGAGTGTATCATTGCAAGCATAGCTTTACTGAATTTATCAAACCATGCCCTTGGCGACTGTTTCAAGCCATAGAGAGCCTTTTTAACTTACACACCATCCCTTTTGCTATAGGAAACCGGACCCCAAATTAAGGGCGGTATCATATAGGCTTCCTCTTGTAGCTCGCCATGTAGAAGGGCGTTCTTAACATCCAACTGATATAATGACCAACTCAAGTTTGCTGCAAGAGAGAATAACTCCGATAGTATTCATCTTTGCTACCGGAGCAAAGGTTTCATGATAGTCAATTCCTTGGGTTTGGATAAATCCCTTAACCACCAAGCGAGCTTTGTACCTGTCAACTAATCTCTTTGAGTTATACTTAACAGTAAATATCCACTTGCACCCGACTGGTTTCTTCCCACTTGGCAATTCAACCAAGTCCCATGTATTGTTCTTTTCAAGAGCCCGCATTTTCTCACACATAGCATGCTTTCACCTTGGGTTTTCCCGGGCCTCTGACATTGTTTTAGGTATGACGACCAACTCCAAAGAAGCAAGAAATGAACAATGCTTCTTAGAAAGCGATGCATATGAGACGAAGTCAGAGATAGGATATTTTGTGCAAGGTCGGATATTACAAGTACCTTTCCTTAAGGCAATGGGAATATCAAGGTCATTATGAGTAACCGATGATGACGATATTGGGTGATAAGCATAAGAGGATTCACTTACCAAATTTGACGCTGAGGAAGGAGATTGAGATAGTGGTGTTTCAGGAGGTTCTTGTGGTGATGGGTCTTGTGGTGCCGGTGGCTCTTTGCCCCTTCCTTCCGTTTGATCAACTACAGAAGGCAATGGGAAGATCAAGGTCATTATAAGTAGCCGATGATGAAGATATAGGGTGATGAGCACAAGAGGGCTCACTTACCAAATTTGGCGTTGAGTAAGGAGATTGAGGTCGTGGTGTTGCAGGAGGTTCTTGTGGTGATGGCTCTTGCCATGCCGATAGCTCTTTGTTCCTTCCTTCCGTCTGATCAGCTCCTTCAGCTTGCACAAGAGGAGTGTTATCAAACACATGAATCGGTAACGGGAGTAAGTCACCACTCTCTTCATTAGCATTCCCCCCCCCCCCCGAAGAGGTATCTCCCCAGGGGCGTAGGCATGAATTTATTTTGGACTGAGCCGAAACTAAACTAATTTTTTTTACAATAAAACTTTTACTCTATATAGTAAAGACACTAAGCAAAAATTTTTAAGAGACCATTGACGATACAAATTTTTTTACTAATATAAAAAAGATACATAAAGCAGATCTATAAACTAGAAAAAGATGACAACACAATAAATAAACATGTAATGCAAATATAAACATTATTGAAGTTGCATGGAAAAGATGGGTGTCCAAAACATCGATGCTAGATAACAAGCTCTGAAGCAGGGCCGGCCCTGAGGTTTTCGGGGTCCTATGCGAACTTCAAAAATTAGGCCCTCTTCTTTCTCTCCCGCAGATGAGTAGACGACAGCCCTCTCCTTTCTTTCCCACAGCCCGCCACATGGTTTTTTTTTTTTGGATGAAGCCCGGCCGCTTATGTTAGGTAAAATGGTGTTTGGACTTGGCTGTTGGGCCTCAAATGGTGTTTGGACTTTGTTGTTGGGCCCCACCTCTCTTAGTGTTTGGACTTTGCTGTTGGGCCTCCCCTCCCTTAGTGTTTGCACTTGGTTGTGGGGCCCCCATTGGTGTAAATTAACTGGGGGCCCTAGAAGCTGCCTTGCCCGCCTACCCCCAGAGCCGGGCCTGCTCTGAAGCATCTTGAGAGGAAGACACTTGAAGTGCAGAGTCCACCGATAGAGTAGCCTTAAAGAGGTTGGATGTTCCCGGTCTCTCTCATTGGTTCATTCCAAGGATATGTTTGCCATTTCATACCGTTTATCAAGGTGAAATGACCAACAGCCCTCGATATGGGAGAGACCGGGAACATCCAACCTCTTTAAAGAGGTTGGAACAAAATCGTACTCGCCTGGCCAGTGGCTAGCCACTAGGGGTGGCAATGGGTCGTGTCATGTCTAGTTTCATGTCCAAAACCCCCATACCCGGACCCGACCCGTTTAACTAATCGTGTCTAGATCCTAAACTCGTACCCGACCCGCTAATAAACGGGTTGACTCGATAAGACCCGATAAGACCCGTTTATCACCTGGGACTATTCAGTTGACCCGATTCGACCCTATCTGACTCGACCCGACCTGACCTGAAAGACCCGCTGGTATTATATATTATAGTATCGGATTGCGGGTAGACCCGACCCGACACGACCCGTTGAATACTAAACGGGTCTTTTCGGATCTACCGTGTCCAGACCCTAAACCCGGACCCGACCCGTTTATTAAACGGGTCTATCGTGTCGATCCGTTTACGACCCGAACCCGTTTAGCCTTGACCCAGACCCGCTAACTTCGTGTCGGGTCCGAAATTGCCGGCCCTACTAGCCACTAGAGATTCTCCGTACTTTCCTAAGATCTTGACCGCCCATTCGATATCGTTCGGTTCTCAACCCCTTCCAACCTGGTCGAACTTTAACGGAGACACCGTCCGTCCTTTTTCCGAGGCGCTGATCTCCTCAGTTGCGGTCCCCACCAGACCTCGCATATCAAGCGTCGTTCAAAAAACGGAGAAATATTCTTCCGTACGTGCGGTAATTTAAAACTTTGGCCCAAAAGAGAACGAGGGACTTGTGTGAGATCCAAATGTTTAGAAGTGAGTTTTTGCCAAAGTTGAAATGCGATGGCTTGCAGGAGAAGAAACCATCTCTTATAAAATGAAATTGTATGCCTTTTTCTCCTTCTGCTACCATTGTCGACCCTCTCCCTCGAATCCAAACCCCCCCTCTCCCTCAAATCCAAACTCTCCGTCAATGGCCGACTAACCGAACGCCACCGACTCTTCTTCCCCCCTCACTCCCCCGTCCGCCACTCCGGTTGTGGCTCCTGTGCGCATAGAGGAGATGAAGAAGATATATCGGGTGGTCATTGGTTCCGTCGAAGTGATGGTGACCGTGACCGCGTCTCCGGCGGAGGCAACGGGGTGGATCAAGGATACACTGGCCATCCACCGCCGCCACATGCGCCGCCGGGATATGAAGCCTCTTGCCATGGGGCTGGTGGCGCCGGCACCCGACTTGGTGAGCTTGTGCGTCGGGCACAGGTCACTGGTGTACAGGGAGATGGGACGCCGCCTGCCACAGGAGCTGCTAGATTTTTCTTTGAATGTACGTGTTCTGTTCTACACCGTCAGTCCAGGGAACTGCAGGCGCTTCTTCGCGAGGTTCGAGGCCGCTCTCTCACCGGCTTTGACTCGTGATCTCCTCAAGGAGGTTCGGGATATCCGGCGGGTGGCGGTGTACGGTATAACTGGTGTGGCCAGGGAGGTTATAGGGATGGAAGTTCCGACGGCGAGAATCGGCGGGGCGGAGGAACAAATCGAGGCAGCGGCTCTGGCCGGCTTTGTTTCATCCAAAGCCGGGCGAGTTCTGATAAGGATGAGAGAGGAGTAGTCGTGTTAAGGATGAGCACAGTAGTGGAGTAGTCGAGTCGTAGGTGGAGTAATCTCTTATAAAATGAAATTGTATGTTGTGGTGTCGGAAAAAAGCGTGGGTCGTCTTTATTGCGAATCACACGAGATTACAAGTGTGGCCAGGACCCGGGTGGCTCGGGTGTAGCGAGTCCGGGTTGCGACGAGTTTTGATCAGGGGATTGTGGGAAAGATCTTCTGGGGGATCCCTTTGATCCGTGTCTCCACGTGGTGTTCGTGCGAGAGCTCTGAAGGAGTTGCCCAGGACAGGGGTCTTTACAGGGAGAGGGTTTTGGAGAGGCTAAGGAATGTCCATCGTTGCTTTGTCCCTTCCGTGCTTCGCGCTTTCTCGGCTAGGGGGTTTTCGGCTTCGTTCCTCGGTCTTCGTGTCTTCCTCGTTCCTTGCTTGACCTCGGTGTCCTTGATCGTCAGTTCGCGGCATCGATCGAGCTTTTGGCGTTGGCTTTGGCTTCGGCTTTTTGGCTTTGGCTTGGCTCCGGCGTGGCTCTGGCTTTTGCTTTGCTTCGGCGCTTGCACTTGGACGTAGCTGGGAGAGACTTGCGATGCTTTCGTTCTTCCGGACTTCGCGTCGTATCGGCTAGAACGTGCGGTGCTTTTGCTCGTGGCCGGCGTAGTCGCTTGGCTTTGGCACTTGCGTTGCTTTGGCGCGGACTTTACTGGAGCTTTGCTTTGGCTTCTTGCGTTGGCTTTAGCTTCAGCGTCAACTCGATCTTCTTCCTCGAACGACGTGGGCTACTTCTCCGGTGCTTCGACGGTTTGCGTGTCGATGGGACTTCTCTTCTTCTCCGGGCTTCTTTGGCGTGATCGGAGTCGAAGAATGCTTTCGAAGATGGTGGGGGTAGCACCGGTATCCGTGCGACGGTTGTAGCGTCGGCTTTTGTTGATGAAGACGACGGGGTAGCGACGCTTCAGACGATCTGCTCCAGGCTTTCTTCTTCGTGGATGGCGCAGTCGTTTGCCGAAGACGACGGGGTGATGACGCTTCGCTTCTCTCCTCCGGGCTTTGGGGCTTGATCGGGATCGAGGATTTGTTGGAGCTGACGGGGTAGTGCCGCTCCTCTTCTTCTCCGGGCTTTTGGGCTTGATCGGAGTCGAAGGCTTGTTGGAGACGACGGGGTAGTGCCACTCCGATCTTCTTCTCCGGGCTTTTGGGCTTGATCGGAGTCTAAGGCTTGTTGGAGACGACGGGGTAGTGCCACTCCGCTTCTTCTCCGGGCTTTTGCGCTTGATCGGAGTCGAAGGCTTGTTGGAGACGACGGGGTAGTGCCGCTCCGATCTTCTTCTCCGGGCTTTTGGGCTTGATCGGAGTCGAAGGCTTGTTGGAGACGACGGGGTAGTGCCGCTCCGATCTTCTTCTCCGGCCTTTGCTTCTGGCGTCTTCGGAGTCGAAGGGTTCTTCTTCTCCGAGCTTTCTTCTTCGTGCACGGAGTCGAAGGGATGATCTTCGTGTGCAAGGGTCTTTACGTTGATGAGGACTTTCAGTAAGCCGATCCCTCGGGACAGGCTTGACTGTGCCTCGTGAAGCCTTGGGTCGATGAAGAAGCGTCTCCCTCTTCTGCAGAGCTCCGGCGTTTCGTCTTCAATTTTCCGACCTTTTCTTCATTCCCCCACCCCCTCTATTTATAGGCAAAGGGGTGGGGAGAGAGATATGGAAACTTTTAATTTTGAATCCCTTTTGTATCTCTCTCATAATTGCCCTGGATTTATTCATCCATTGATGAGGGGAATAACGTTTATTTGTTTTCCTTTTCTGGCGGGTGCAATTATGGCTGGATTTCACACACGAAATCGATGGCGATCGGGCGCTTCTTCTTGTGCGTCGGATCGAGGGATCGGCGCAGATCCGCGTGTGTGCAGACGTCATACGCAACCTCCCCCCGCGCATGGCGGTATTTCCTTCCTTTTCTTTCTTTTCTTTCCTTTTCTTTTCTTTCCTTTTCTTTTCTTTCCTTTCTTTTCTTTCTTTTTCTTTTCTTTCTTTTCTTTTCTTTCCTTTTCTTCCCTTTCCTTGCAGGGCCGGCCGGCCCCTCCATTGGGTTCGGGTCCCAATAGGGCCGGCCCCCATGGGGTTCGGGTCCTAGTAGGGGCCGGCCCCTTGGGGTTCGGACCCTAGTAGGGGCCGACCCCTCTTGAAGTGGGGTTCGCTCCTCTTTTGCTAGGTGCTAGTCGGGTCCGAGTCGTCGGGTTTGCATCCACGTAGGGGCCTTCGAGTCGGGTCCAGGTCCGAGCGCGTCGGGTTTACATCCACGTCGGCACACGTAAGTCGGGTCCGGGTCCGATGAAATTCGTGTGTCTACAAATGCCCCCTCAAGGACGAGTGCGTCGTTGAGAGCGTGTAGGGTTTGGACACGTAGGAATCGTAGAGCGCTTGTCCTTGATTCCTTTTGTGGGCGGGGTTGGAGGTCTATTTAAGGACCCCTACCCCCTTCATTCGCCATCGTGCTTCTTTGCGAAGGTTCTGCCGGCTTCTGAAGACCGTCATCGGAAGAGAGCTGCCTGGGGTTGCACGCGACTTACTCCGTCTTCCCGGTGTCGCCTCTTTCGTCGGCCTTGTGCTTCTGCGCGAAGGTTCTGCCAGCTTCTGAAGACCGTCGTCGGAAGTGAGCTGCCTGGGGTTGCACGAGACTTGCTTTGTCTTCTCGGTGTCGCCTCTTTCGTCGGCGGCGATGGTGCGCGATTTTGCGGTCGTTGCGAAGGCGGGCTCGAAACGGCGTTGCGGCGATGACCGAGGCGGGGAGGATGGAGGAGTGCGGCTGAGGTGCGGGTCGCCTTCGCCGCCTCTCCCTTCCTCCTTCTTCTTCTTCTTCTTCTTCTTTTCTTTTTCTTTTTCCATTTTTTTTTTCTTTTTCTTTTTCTTTTCTTTTTTTTTCTTCTTCTTCGGTTCCGGGCTGCATGGGCAGCAGCGGCAGCAGCGCCGGACGCGCGCGGGGCTGCAGTGCAGCGGCGGCGGTGCGCGGCGAGCGGTGCTGTGCGCGGACGGAGGCGTGCGGGCGGCGCGGGGCCGGAGGTCGCGGCGGCCGGGTCGGGCGCGCGCGGACTGGGCTGCGGTGCGGCGTCCGCAGGCGGCGGCGACCGGGTCGGGCTCGACCCCGAACAGGTCGGAGAAGGGGGCGCGGCGGCCGGTTGCATCGGCGACGGGGTCGGGCCCGGCCCCGATCGGAACGAAGGAGAGGGGGGGCGTTGTGGTCCCCCCCCTTTCTTTGGCTATCGGGCTTCCATTGGAGGAGGGCCGTGGGCCCCAGCGGTAGCTGTGTGGCGCGCGTGCTCTCCCCCCCCTTTTTTTTTTTTTTGTGACTCCGAAGGCGCCGACGGCGGCAGTAGGTCTGCGGCGCATGGGTGCGCAGGTGGCTGCGGCCCTGGCTGGGTGGCGCTGGCGTGATGGGTCGATATGGGCGGTGTTGGCACAGTCGGGCCGGCACGATTGCGTCGGCGAAGCTGGATCGGCGCGGGTGGAGTGTGGGCCCGCGGGGGCGTATTGCGAAGGCTCGGGCGCCAGTGGTGGCGGGCCGATGAGTCGGGTGGTCCTCCTGACAGGGGTGCAGGCCCCCTTAGTTTTTTTTTTTTTTTTTTTGTGTGCACGCACTTGTCTTGACTTGCCTCCCTTCATGGTCCTCCAGGGCTCGCGTCTTCGAGAGTTTGACTTCTCCGGGATGGATAGCCGAGGATTTCTTCGATGGGAGGAGATGCCTTTGCTTTCCTTACACTCGTATGCGCCGTCACCGCAACTCAAGGCGGGAAGACCTTCTGTCGTTGCTCCGTGTCTTTGTGCACGAGCACATCACGGAAGATGGAGTCACGGATGTGACTTGTGGGATGCCGAAATTAAGCGAGAAGATTCATACCGACGAGGGGATTTCCATGAAGCTTCTTCGGCCGAGTTTGGGTCTTCCGTTTCACCATTGTGATGAAGATTTCGTGCCTACGCCAGCTGTTGCCTCGAAGATATGCGCCAAGCTGACCCGATGGGGCACCGATTCTTGGCCTCGGGGAGACGTCCAGTACCTTTGTGGCTTTCGCGAATGGATGGACGAGCTCTATGAGGTCTTTGGCGCAGAACCTGAGATGAACTTATTGGCCAAATTTCTGGCGCCGGCTCGTCGAGAGTAAAGTCGTCCTGAGGGGATGTACCGCGCACTTTGTGAGCTTTGGTGTCCGGAAACTAACACCTTCCTCACTGGGGCGGGGGAGATAGGCATCTCGCTTCGCGACGTCCATATCGTTTCCGGGTACCCCGAGGTACGGAATTACTACCAAGAGAACGTGCCAGCCTTGAAGGATCTGCTGGACAGCAGCTACGCTCCGAGTTCTTGCCTTCTTCTGTTCAAGGCACATGCTATCATTACGGCGTGGGATCAATCAGATCGAGTGCGTCCTTCTTCTTGGGTCGACTTTTGTTTCAGAGGCGAGTATAGGTCTCCAGCGCCTTCAGCTCACCCAATGTGGAAGATCGCTCAGATGCAGAGACCTCCGCTTCGCTCCTTTGTGAGGCCTATCGACTCCTTGGCCCGAGAGAAGCATCCAATGGAGGGGAAGCTGTGCCCATGGGAAATCCTTGGCTTGAAACGCGACAGCGAGGAGTGGCGTTCGGTTTACCGAGCTGCCGGGCTGGTCATCTTCCTCTGTCGGTTCGTGCTTCCGTGTTCTGGGGAGGTTATTCGTCCGGGGCTCTTCCTTGCCGCTTCCAGGATGGAGAGGGGCGAGCTCTTTAATCTAGCCCCGGCCATACTATGCGCTTTGTATCGGGCTCTCAGCGGGACTTACTGGGACTTGTCTGGCTTAGATAAGGCCAAGGAGGAGCTTGGCCGGTCGGCTGCGTTCGGACCCTTGCATTATTTGTACGGCTGGATAGCTCTGCATTTCCCGAAGGGGATCTTTGCCAGACGCGAGCATCCAGCCGAGCTGCCTTTCCTGCCTGGGATAGGAGGGATCTTGAACGCCTTCATCAGTTGGGAGAGTCCGAGAGAGTGTGCTTGCACCCTTTTGAGGAGGATGGGGAGCATCGATTTTGAATTTCTGTCGGAGCATTCGGTGCTGCCCTTGGAGAGGTCGGCTGTGTACGATAACGAGGAGCTCCCGGACAGTCTCTACTGGAACATGGTCAGCTGCCGTCCTGGCTACTTGGTCTGGCGCAAGGGGGATGTGGTGGAGGTGGAGCAGTACTCCCCCCATCGCTTTGCTCACCAACAGGGGTTTTGACAGAAAGTTCCTGGCATGCCTCAGCAGTTGCAGGGGCGCATCAGTCCGCAGGAGGGTTACCGTCTGTGGGCTTCTCTCTACGCTCGCTTGACTGGCAGCAGTTTCTTTCCTGGGGCTAAATCCGGATTTCGGGACGCCGCCACTCCGGAATACCGCAAGTGGGTTGAAGGGCGAGTTTCCCCTTTACTTGCGAGTTTTCCAGTCGACGTCTTGGTGAGTAGCGGGTTCAGGAATTTCTGCTTCAATCATTCTGCGGGAGTGGAGGACCGACGCCTCCGACTGGGGCTTCAAAGAGCGCAGAGGAGCTGTAATCGTCTTTCCAGTGCTCTTCGTGTCCCTTCTTCCGTTCCGGTGCTGGATGCCGAGCTTACTAGTGCCCCTGGGGCATCTTGTTTCCCGAAGGCCGAAGTTGAGGGTGCCACTCCCAAGAGAAGAAAAGTGTGCATTCCTCGCGGGATGGTCCCGAGAGTTCCTTGTCTGATGGAGGATGCCGAGGAGCCTGGACTTCTGAAAGATGAGGTGATTCCTCCGTCTAGGACTGCTTCGTCTGACCACACAGGTATGGAGCCCTCTTTATTTTATTTGCCCTTTACGTTCAGGAAGTTTTATCACACTGAGCATCGTTTCTTCTTCTTGACCAGATTCCGTTATAGTGGTAGAGCGCGGAGCGAGCTCTTCAAAGGCGTCTCCCGGGCACTCGTCTACTGGTGCTGCGCAAGAAGTGCCTGGGGCATGCGGTCTGGATATCCCTCCGGATGATCTGGATCTCCTTGGGCTTTGCGGGGAGAATTTCCCTAGGGGCGACATTAACCTGGACGACATCGATGTTGACGCTTTGTCTTTCGGCGAGGAGGCTGAAGTCTCGAGCGTCGACAAGCGGCATTCCCCGATTACTGTGCCCTCGTGCCCGTTGGAAGAGACTGTTGTTGCAGCGGTAGCGGCGGTTTCTCCGGTCCTACCATCCTCGTTGGCGCAGGCGGCTCCTGTGGCAGTTGTAGCGGCAGGGAAGGTCTTGCCTACCTACTCCGAGGCACCTCGCCCGATTTTAAGGCCGAGGAGCAGGGTCTCAGAGTTCCTTCTTTCGAGCTGCCGGCAGTATATCAAGTCGACGTTGGAGCCTTTCCAAACTGCCGGCCTTGGCGCCCTCCAGGACTGGTGGTCGACGGACGGTGCGGAGTTTTGAGCGAGCCTAGCGGAGTTCAAAGTTGACAGCTCTCTTTTCGTCGCTCAGATGAACCTGCTTGTGACTGATAGCGAGGCTTATCGATCCCAGCGGGCTTTGCTGGAGGGGAGCTCCCCTTCTGAGCTGGAGGCTGCTGAGGCGATTCTGAGTCAGTCCGAGCATCAACTTGCGGAGGCTACGTCCAGCCTGTCGAAGGCTCAGAGGAAGATAGAGTCTGTGCGCGCCTCACTTCGAAAGGCGGAGTCTCGTCTGGAGCGGGTCGAGGCCGCGGAGAGTGCTTTGAAGGCGAGTTACCTGAAGCAGTAGTCGGACTTGGCAACCCGTCGCGAGCTTCTGGCTGCTCGTCCCGTGGAGCTTCAGCGGGTGGAGGCGACTAGGGAGGAGTTGCTGCGCCGTCTTCAAGCTCTGGACACCTTCTTTTAGCTGTTCCTTGTTTTATTGTGGCTTTCCTCTTTTTTGGACTTATGCAATGTACTGTCTTTGCTTCATTATTTAATAACATCGCCTCGTTCTGCCACATCCTTTTCATGGAACTTCGTTGTCTTTTTCTTTTGGTCGGACTGAACCTGAAGTAACTTCTCAGGCTGCCTACGTACCCCCCTAAGGGGGATCAAATCGCACGTAGTTCATTTTTTTTTTTTTTTGAACAAGGGGTGTGGCCTTGCTTTAGGCATAGTACCTTTTAAGGTACTTGCCGTTGATAGGGCCGAGTGTCAGCCCTTCTGGCGTGGTGAGGAGATAGGCGTCGTTGGAATAGACTTCCTTGACGGAATGCGGGCCATCCCACTTGGCATCAAATTTCTTTCCTCCTCGATGTGAGAGAATGATGGGGCGTTTGACCGCCAGCACCAGTTCCCCTATCTGGAATGACCGAGGACGAATCTTCTTGTTGAAGGCGTCTGAGAGCCTGGCCTGATAACATTCCAGACGCTGTTGAGCTTCGAGGCGTCTTTCATCTAGTGCTTCCAATTCTGCTAGACGGAGCTGGGCGTTGTTGTCGCTGGTGAGGCCTTCCTGGACTGCTATCCTGAGTGACGGGATCTGGAGCTCGAGCGGAAGAACGACTTCCACACTGTAGACGAGGGAATACGGCGTTGCTTGTGTCGGCGTGCGGAATGATGTTCGGTAAGCCCATAGTGCTTCGCCCATGCATTCGTGCCAATCTTTCTTTGTCTTCGAGACGGTTTTCTCCAGCAGCTTGCACAGAGTCTTGTTGAAGGCTTCTGCTAGACCGTTGGCCGGAGTGTTGTACATCGTCGGACAATTCTGCTTAATGTTGTACAATGTGCAGAACTGGCTGACGGCAACATTTTTGAACTGCTTTCCGTTATCTGTTACGATATAGCGGGGGACTCCATAGCGGAAGATGATGTCATTCTGGATAAAGCTGATGACGGAGTACTTTGTAACTTCCCGCAACGGTATTGCTTCAGCCCACTTGGAGAAGTAGTCCGTTGCCGCCAAAATGTAGAGATGTTGCTTGGATGATTTGGGCAGAGGACCGACGATATCGAGACCCCATCCGTCGAAGGGCCAAGATGCGATGGTTGGGTGTAAAGGCTCCGAAGGTTGACGTATGTAGTCCCCGTGCATCTGGCAAGCTTGACATCTTCTCACGTACTCCAAGCTGTCCTTGATCATGGTAGGCCAGTAGTATCCCATCCTCCTGACGCGGAAGTGAAGCTTCGGACCGGACTGGTGCGATCCACAGATTCCAGCGTGTACTTCTTCGAGCGTGGCTTCTGCTTCTTCTTTCACGAGGCACCTCAGGAGTGTGCCGTCGTAGCTTCGTCGGTACAGTTCGCCATTGAAGTGGTAGAACCTTAGAGATCATCGACGGATGTCACTTTTGCGCTTCGGATCTTCGGGGAGTTTACCATGAACGAGATACTCCACAAACGGTTGCCTCCAGTCTTGTTCTTTAATCTCGAGGACATGCACCACGTTGGTTTGAACTGGTACTTCGGGCGGACCCTCTTCTTTGGTGATCACGAATCTCCTGCAGACGGGGACGACGAGCGAACGTTCATCTGGGAACGGGAGTATAGCCGCCAGATTTGCGAGTGCGTCAGCCTGCTGGTTGAGGTTTCGGGAAACGTGTTGGATGAAAGTAGCCTTGAGTTTTTCGAGGAGCTTCACAGCTCACGCGTGCAACGGCACCAGGTCTTCTTTGTTGACTTCGTATGCCCCCAGGACTTGCTGGATCACTAGTTGAGAGTCGCCAAAGATCTCTAGTCTTTGAAGCTTCATTTCGTCGGCCAGCTCGAGACCGATGAGTAGGGCTTGATATTCTGCCACGTTGTTGGAACATGATTCCGAGAGCAGGAATGAGAAGGGGAGTATTTCGTTGTCCGGAGTGACGAAGATGACTCCGGCTCCCGCTACGTCTTGCCTAGCTGCGCCATCGAAGAACATTTTCCAGGATGGGGCGACGTCGACGGAGAACACTTCTTCATCTGGGAGATCTTCTGATAACTCCCATTCTGCCGGGAGAGGGTACTCTGCGAGGAAGTCCACGAGGGCCTGCCCTTTAACCGCTTTCTGTGGCACGAAGGTGATGTCGAATTCAAGTAGCAGCAGGGCCCACTTGGCCAGACGTCCGGAAAGCACTGGTCTCGACATGATGTACTTGAGTGGGTCAGCCTTCGAGACGAGTCTGATGGTGTGAGCGAGCATGTAGTGTCGCAGCTTTTTCGTGGCGAAGATGAGCGCTAAGCAGACCTTCTCGATTGGGGAGTAATTCAGCTCTGCGCCGACGAGAGTGCGACTTAAGTAGTAGCAAGCTGTCTCCCCGCCAAGTTCATTGTTCTGGGCCAGGAGTGCCCCCAAGGATTGCTCCTGGGCGGCGATGTAGAGGATGAGCGGCCTCCCTTGAACCGGTGCTGATAGGACTGGCGGCTTCAGTAGATATGCTTTGATATTTTGGAGTGCTTCTTGGCACGCTTCATCCCATTTGAACGACGCTTCTTTCTTCATGAGGCGACTAAAAGGGTGGCACTTTTCGGCCAGGTTGGCGATGAATCTTCGGATATACGCCAAGTGCCCCTGGAGGCCTCTGAGGTCTCGCACTGTCTTTGGTGCGGGCATATTGACGATAGCATCAATTTTGGATTGATCTATCTCAATGCCACGATGTCGGACGACGAAGCCGAGGAACTTGCCCGAGGAGACTCCGAACACGCACTTGAGCGGATTCATGCGGAGTTGGTACCTTCGAAGTCGTTTGAAGATTAGCTCGAGATCTTGGAGATGTGCCGACTTCTTCTTGGATTTCACCACGAGGTCGTCGACATAGCACTCCACGTTTTGATGAAGAATGTCGTCGAAGATTTTCTGCATAGCTCGCTGGTAGGTGGCTCCTGCGTTCTTCAAGCCGAACGGCATTACCTTATAGCAGTAGATTCCTTTCGGTGTGCGGAATGCCGTGAGCTCCTCATCCTTGGGTGCCATCCGAATCTGATTGTAGCCCGATGATCCGTCCATGAAAGTGAGTACCTCGTGACCTGTCGTCGCGTCGACCATTAGCTCCGTGATTGGTAAGGGGAAGTCGTCCTTTGGACATGCATTGTTCAAGTCTCTGAAGTCCACGCACACTCGGATTTGGCCGTTCTTCTTTTTGACGGGAACGACGCTAGAGATCCATGTCGGGTACTTGACCTCTCGAATGAAGCCGGCTTCGATCAACTTGTTAACTTCGCCTTCTATTTGGGGTACCAGTTTTGGTCGGTAGCGTCTTTGCCCTTGCTTGATAGCGCTGGCTCCGTGTTTAACGCTGAGCTGGTGCACTGCGATTTTTGGATCGAGGCCCGGCATCTCCTTGTAGGACCATGCGAAGACGTCTCTGTATTCTTTAAGCAGTTTGATGTATGCGGCTTCTTCCTCAGGAGTCAAGAGTGTGCTGACGAATGTAGGCCGAGGCTCCGTCTCCGTGCCCAAGTTAATTTCCTTCAAGTCATCAACGGTGGACTGCCCCCCTTCTTCGAGGACTGGCGGGGCGTCGGGCAACTCGTCGTCCGAAGTAGAAGTTTCACCGTTGTCGGGATCCGTAATAGAGATATGATTGACGGCAGCCATGGGTGGGTGGGTGGGTGTTGAAACGAAGTCCTCGATTGGCATCCCCAAACGATCGAATGCCGACTTCTTCATTGATTGTTTGACTGGCCCGAGCCTCTCAAAAACGGATGTGCATTTTCGATTCGACCAGTCTTTACCACCTCTGGTTTGCTTCCGGAACAAGGCTTGGCCTCGAACCCGTCATCGTCTTCTCTTGCTGTCTGGATGGCTGAGGTAGGTAGAGCGTGAATAGGAGATTATCGATTCTTCGGCTGTTTCATCTACCATCCTCGCCTCGATGTAGTTCGAGGTGAAGGTCTTCTTCGCTGCGGTTCTGATGACCAACGGAGCTTGACTGGAGCCGATGCCTCGGCGGTTCGGGGGAATTTGTTCTCCGTTTTGAAACACCCGAGCTTGACTTCTCGTCATCCTTTATGGAGTTGCTGTTGGTGGGAGTGTGCCAATGGCGCTTTTCTCGTTGTAGCCGGCTCTGAACAGCAACTGGGCAGCATTTTGCCCCCAACTCCCTTCTGGCTTGAATCCGAGTTGCTCGAGATCTGCTGATTCGACAGGTCTACTTGGGTCCGGAGCTAGCATCAGACTAGGTAATGGCACCGTCATTTCTTGCAGAGTGATGACATTGGCCTGAGATAACGACGGGGCCAGCTTCCTTATCGGAGTAGAAGGCGATCGCTCGGATTTGCGGAGCCACTGGGGCGCGAGACGCAGGACAGGCGCCGTTTGGATTGGCAACGGGGTATGTTGCATTGCTCTTGACTCGGGGCCGATGCGCATCCTTTGTCCAGGTTTCGATGTTCCTTGGACCTCGAGTCTCGCCTCGTCAGAAGGTGGTGCCGGATTTGCGGGAAGAGGAGTCTTGTCCTTCTTTACTTCTTCAATTTTCTGGACTCGAGGGGCTTTAGCTGGAAGAACTTCTGCGACTAAGCCCTTTGCTTGGTAGAACTTAGCGTCGGCCAAGTGTGCCTCGGCCTCGTTGAATGGCTTGTCGTCCGCAACTATGCACCTCTCCACGCCTTCTTCGTAGTACTTGAGGCACTGGTGCCAGGTGGATACCACGATGCTGTTCTCGTGCAGCCATGGTCTTCCCAACAGGAGGCGATACGACGTCTGGCAATCGATGATGTGGAAGAGGACGGTTGTATCTAGCGGGCCGATTGACAGCTTCAGACGAATGATTCCAATAGTGGACTGTCCGCCCTGGTTGAACCCTTGGATGACCAATTGACTGGGCGAGAGCTGGTCGTTGGTAATGCCGAGTTGCCGCATTGTCTGGATAGGCATGATGTTGACGGCGGAGCCACAGTCCAACAAGATTCGGTTCACTGGCTTCTCCTTGATGTATCCCGAGACATAAAGAGGCCGGTTATGCAATCGCGTCTCGAGTTGCAGGTCCTCATCCGAAAAGGTTATCGTTGCATTACACGAGGCTACAGCTTTGCGCTTCTGGTCATCCTTCCTCTTCCTTTTGTAGCTATCTGGATCGGCCAGGGCCGCAGCCATTGCCAGGCGAGCCTTCTTCGGGAGATGCAAAGCCTCTACGAGCGGCATGTGCAAGATTGCTTCGTCGTGAGAGGCGGTGCCCCCTTCGTCGGAATCGTCTCCCTCATCTGTGGAGTCGCCTTCTCCAGAAGTTTCGCTTTCGTTCTTTCCTTCCGACACTTCATGGACTTCGACCATGCAACAAGACACCTTGATGTATTGGTCCGCTGGGAGGAAGTGATCCGGGAAGAACTCTTGCAAAGTTGTCGGCTCTGGAAGACTCTGCTGAAGGATATCGTCTTGGCTTGCTGGCGGCACTTTGAACGCCTTCCTCCCCGGAGCCTTGCTTTTCTTCTTGTAGGTCTTCCGCTTGGTGAATCCCCTCATCACATGGTCTTGTTTGAGCTTCTTTTCTTGCCATGGCTTTCGCCGCCGCGGTAGCATGACCCATGCTTCTTCGTCGGTGGATTCCCCTTCGCTAGGATGATGGTCGACAGTAGCAACTGGTTCCCTCGAAGGCACTTGTTCTTCCGGGGGCTCTACTGGCTCATCTTCCGATCCCCAGCCGGTGGGCTTGATTTCGTCGATTGAAGCGGACGGAGTCCTTGAGTAGAGGACGTAATAGTCGAACTTCCCCGAAGACTGGCCTAGCAGACCGACTTCCGGATCTCCTTGCTAGTATCTTTCCCGAAGAGCGCGTTGGGACATAGCTTGACTGGAAGGGACTTGCTCTTCTCGAGGTTCCACTGGCTCGTCTTCCGATCCCCAGCCGGTGGGCTTGATTTCGTCGATTGGAACGGACGGAGGCCTTGAGTAGAGGACGTAATAGTCGAACTTCCCCGAAGGCTGGCCCAGCAGACCGACTTCTGGATCTCCTTGCTCGTATCTTTTCCGAAGAGCGCGTTGGGACATAGCTTGACTGGACGGGACTTGCTCTTCTCGAGGTTCTACTGGCTCGTCTTCCGATCCCCAGCCGGTGGGCTTGATTTCGTCGATTGGAATGGACGGAGGCCTCGAGTAGAGGACGTAATAGTCGAACTTCCCCGAAGGCTGGCCCAGCAGACCGACTTTTGGATCTCCTTGCTCGTATCTCCTTTGGAGCGCTCGTTGGGATACAGTATTGCTTGGAAGAGGTGTTGGCGTGAGCGATGATTGCCCCCAGGGCAGCGGCGTTTCTTCCTCGGAGAACACAGGAGTACGTTGACGTCGCTTCGAGATTTTCGGCTGGGAAGCTGACTTAGCGATTGGCGCTTGACGGTTGATGCGCAATTTGGGCATGCTTCGTCGAGCGGCAACGAGTACCGGCGAGAAGGAGCCGAAGGTGATGGACGTCATGTTGGCCGTAGCAACCTCCCCCGGAGTCGATCTCTATCTTTCCTTGCTTAGCGAGCGCCATGATTCTTTCCTTGAAGACGAAGCATCTTTCGATGGGATGACTTACCACCCGGTGGTATTTGCAGAAGAGAGGGTCGTCGACGCGATGCATCTGCTCGGGCCTCTTCGAAGGAGGGAGCTCTATCATCTTCTCTTGCAGTAATTGGTCGAACATGGAGGAGACTTCTGAGTCTGGGAAGGGGTACTCCTTGGCTTCGAGCTCCTCGAGAGTCATCCTTTGTCTTGGCGGCGGAGGCGGCGGTATGGCGGCTCCCTTTCTTTGATCCGGCTTGCCACCGATCTTGAGCGGTTTAGAGGTTGAAGCGACGTCAGCAACATTGACTTGTTTCCGTTTCGTTGCCGGTGGCTTGTCCTTCTTCTCTCTCTTCAAGAAGTCCTTGTTCTTCGAGTCCCCGCGGTTTGCTAGGCTGAGTTCCATGTCATGAGCCCGATTTGCGAGTTCTTCGAAAGACCGAGGCTTGATACCTTTGAGGATGTAGAGCAGACCCCAGTGCATGCCTTTGGTGCACATCTCGATGGCCGAGTCTTCAGACAAGCGGTCTCGTGAATTCAGCGTGAGGTTTCTCCACCTGTCGATATAGTCGATCACTGGCTCGTCTTTCCTTTGCTTGACTGCAGTAAGCTCGGTCATGCTGACGGTTCGTCTGGTGCTGTAGAAGCGATTGAGGAACTCCCTCTCCATCTGATCCCAGCTGTCGATGGTCCCTGCAGGAAGATCAACGTACCAGTCGAACGCGTTGCCTTTGAGGGTGCGAACGAATTGCTTCACCATCTCGTCGCCATATGTGCCGGCATTATTGCAGGTCTCGATGAAGTGGGCGACGTGCTGTCTTGGATTTCCCTTCCCGTCGAAGTGCTGGAACTTTGGTGGCTGGAATCCGACTGGGAACCGTAGCTGCTGGATCCTTGCAGTGTAGGGCTTCGAGTATGCCGCCGTGATCGAAGGAAGGCTACTGCCGTGGGAACGCATCATGTTGGCTATCAACACTTGGACTTGCTGATCATTCATCGTTGCCGTTGCCGGAGGTTGTGTAGCCACCGAGGCTGGCGCTGGGGAGACGACTTCCAATGGGACGGGAGCCGAGGAGAGCGCTGGAGTAGCTGCTTGAATCGTCGGAACAATCTCTGCAGGAGCGGGAGTTGAAGACGGGACCAGAGGAGCGACGGGTTGGTCGACTGCTGCAGCGTCCTTCGTGCTTAGCTTTTGGAGCAGAGTGTTGATGTGACGATCCTTCTCCTCCATCAGCCGAGTAATCTGCGCCATGTGCTCGTTCATCTGCATGACTTGGAGCTGAAGAGCGGACGGAGGGTGGTGACGGAGAACGTCTCGGTGTTGCATGTTCGCATCCTCGCTGTCATCATCGGAGACGTAGTTACGCCGACTTGCTTCTGGCTGATGATTGATGTTTGCCCCCTGCAGAGGAGGTGCAACGTCTGCTGGAGAACCCGAACGGGTTCGGGGTTGGGGCTGGTCCTCCCCAAACTTCTGGACATGGGCTCCAGGATCGAGGCTTATTTCTTCAAGCACCAGGGCCTCGTCGGCGCTTTGGCGAGCATCTTCGGTAGTAGCTTCTGGCACGAAGATGTCCGCAAGAGTCCATGTACGTCGAGTGTAGACGCGCACCATTGGAGGAGCATCACCCTCCGGATTTACTGGATCACCGTGTCGGAGTAGAGGAGACTCGGCGATTGGTGAGAGGCTTGGAGCAAATGCATCGTTGTTTGTTCTGGCCATCGCAAACTTCAAGCAGCTTCTTCAGTCGTACGGATGAAAGGAGAAGAGGTCCCACCGGGCGTGCCAGAAATCTGTGGTGGCGGAAAAAAACGCGGGTCGTCTTTATTGCAAATCACACGAGATTACAAGTGTGACCGGGACCCGGGTGGCTCGGGTGTAGCGAGTCCGGGTTGCGACGAGTTTTGATCAGGGGATTGTGGGAAAGATCTTCTGGGGGATCCCTTTGATCCGCGTCTCCATGTGGTGTTCGTGCGAGAGCTCTGAAGGAGTTGCCCAGGACAGGGGTCTTTACAGGGAGAGGGTTTTGGAGAGGCTAAGGAATGTCCACCGTTGCTTTGTCCCTTCCGTGCTTCGCGCTTTCTCGGCTAGGGGGTTTTCGGCTTCGTTCCTCGGTCTTCGTGTCTTCCTCGTTCCTTGCTTGACCTCGGTGTCCTTGATCGTCAGTTCGCGGCATTGATCGAGCTTTTGGCGTTGGCTTTGGCTTCGGCTTTTTGGCTTTGGCTTGGCTCCAGCGTGGCTCTGGCTTTTGCTTTGCTTCGGGGCTTGCACTTGGACGTAGCTGGGAGAGACTTGCGATGCTTTCGTTCTTCCGGACTTCGCGTCGTATCGGCTAGAACGTGTGGTGCTTTTGCTCGTGGCCGGCGTAGTCGCTTGGCTTTGGCACTTGCGTTGCTTTGGCGCGGGCTTTACTGGGGCTTTGCTTTGGCTTCTTGCGTTGGCTTTAGCTTCAGCATCAACTCGATCTTCTTCCTCGAACGACGTGGGCTACTTCTCCGGTGCTTCGACGGTTTGCGTGTCGACGGGACCTCTCTTCTTCTCCGGGCTTCTTTGGCGTGATCGGAGTCGAAGAATGCTTTCGAAGATGGTGGGGGTAGCACCGGTATCCGTGCGACGGTTGCAGCGTCGGCTTTTGTTGATGAAGACGACGGGGTAGCGACGCTTCAGACGATCTGCTCCAGGCTTTCTTCTTCATGGATGGCGCAGTCGTTTGCCGAAGACGACGGGGTGATGACGCTTCGCTTCTCTCCTTCGGGCTTTGGGGCTTGATCGGGATCAAGGATTTATTGGAGCTGATGAGGTAGTGCCGCTCCTCTTCTTCTCCGGGCTTTTGGGCTTGATCGGAGTCGAAGGCTTGTTGGAGACGACGGGGTAGTGCCACTGCTCTTCTTCTCCGGGCTTTTGGGCTTGATCGGAGTCGAAGGCTTGTTGGAGACGACGGGGTAGTGCCGCTCCGATCTTCTTCTCCGGGCTTTTGGGCTTGATCGGAGTCGAAGGCTTGTTGGAGACGACGGGGTAGTGCCGCTCCGATCTTCTTCTCCGGTCTTTGCTTCTGGCGTCTTCGGAGTCGAAGGGTTCTTCTTCTCCGAGCTTTCTTCTTCGTGCACAGAGTCGAAGGGATGATCTTCGTGTGCAAGGGTCTTCACGTTGATGAGGACTTTCAGTAAGCCGATCCCTCGAGACAGGCTTGACTGTGCCTCGTGAAGCCTTGGGTCGATGAAGAAGCGTCTCCCTCTTCTGCAGAGCTCCGACGTTTCGTCTTCAATTTTCCGACCTTTTCTTCATTCCCCCACCCCCTCTATTTATAGGCAAAGAGGTGGGGAGAGAGATATGGGAACTTTTAATTTTGAATCCCTTCTGTATCTCTCTCATAATTGCCCTGGATTTATTCATCCATTGATGAGGGGAATAACGTTTATTTGTTTTCCTTTTCTGGCGGGTGCAATTATGGCTGGATTTCGCACACGAAATCGATGGCGATCGGGCGCTTCTTCTTATGCGTCGGATCGAGGGATCAGCGCAGATCTGCGTGTGTGCAGACGTCATACGCAACCTCCCCCCGCGCATGGCGGTATTTCCTTCCTTTTCTTTCTTTTCTTTCCTTTTCTTTTCTTTCCTTTCTTTTCTTTCTTTTTCTTTTCTTTCTTTTCTTTTCTTTCCTTTTCTTCCCTTTCCTTGCAGGGCCGGCCGGCCCCTCCATGGGGTTCGGGTCCCAATAGGGCCGGCCCCCATGGGGTTCGGGTCCTAGTAGGGGCCGGCCCCATGGGGTTCGGACCCTAGTAGGGGCCGGCCCCTCTTGAAGTGGGGTCCGCTCCTCTTTTGCTAGGTGCGAGTCGGGTCTGAGTCGTCGGGTTTGCATCCACGTAGGGGCCTTCGAGTCGGGTCCGGGTCCGAGCGCGTCGGGTTTACATCCACGTCGGCACACGTAAGTCGGGTCCGGGTCCGATGAAATTCGTGTGTCTACATATGTCTTTTTCTCCTTCTGCTACCATTGTCGACCCTCTCCCTCGAATCCAAACCCCCCCTCTCCCTCAAATCCAAACTCTCCATCAATGGCTGACTCACCGAACGCCACCGACTCTTCTTCCCCCCTCACTCCCCCGTTCGCCACTCCAGTCGTGGCTCCTGTGCGCATAGAGGAGATGAAGAAGATATATCGGGTGGTCATTGGTTCCGTCGAAGTGATGGTGACCGTGACCACGTCTCCGGCGGAGGCAACGGGGTGGATCAAGGATACACTGGTTATCCACCGCCGCCACATGCACCACCGGGATATGAAGCCTCTTGCCGTGGGGCTGGTGGCGCCGGCACCCGACTCGGTGAGCTTGTGTGTCGGGCACAGGTCACTGGTGTACAGGGAGATAGGACGCCGCCTGCCACAGGAGCTGCTAGATTTTTCTTTGAATGTACGTGTTCTGTTCTACACCGTCAGTCCAGGGAACTGCAGGCGCTTCTTCACGAGGTTCGAGGCCGCTCTCCCACCGGCTTTGACTCGTGATCTCCTCAAGGAGGTTCAGGATATCCGGCGGGTGGTGGTGTACGGTATAACTGGTGTGGCCAGGGAGGTTATAGGGATGGAAGTTCCGACGGCGAGAATCGGCGGGGCGGAGGAACAAATCGAGGCAGCGGCTCTGGCCGGCTTTGTTTCATCCAAAGCCGGGCGAGTTCTGATAAGGATGAGAGAGGAGTAGTCGTGTTAAGGATGAGCACAGTAGTGGAGTAGTCGAGTCGTAGGTGGAGTAATCTCTTATAAAATGAAATTGTATGTCTTTTTCTCCTTCTGCTACCATTGTCGACCCTCTCCCTCGAATCCAAACCCCCCCTCTCCCTCAAATCCAAACTCTCCGTCAATGGCCGACTCACCGAACGCCACCGACTCTTCTTCCCCCCTCACTCCCCCGTCCGCCACTCCGGTCGTGGCTCCTGTGCGCATAGAGGAGATGAAGAAGATATATCGGGTGGTCATTGGTTCCGTCGAAGTGATGGTGACCGTGACCGCGTCTCCGGCGGAGGCAACGGGGTGGATCAAGGATACACTGTCCATCCACCGCCGCCACATGCGCCGCCAGGATATGAAGCCTCTTGCCGTGGGGCTGGTGGCGCCGGCACCCGACTCGGTGAGCTTGTGCATCGGGCACAGGTCACTGGTGTACAGGGAGATGGGACACCGCCTGCCACAGGAGCTGCTAGATTTTTCTTTGAATGTACGTGTTCTGTTCTACACCGTCAGTCCAGGGAACTACAGTCGCTTCTTCGCGAGGTTCGAGGCCACTCTCCCACCGGCTTTGACTCGTGATCTCCTCAAGGAGGTTCGGGATATCCGGCGGGTGGCGGTGTACGGTATAACTGGTGTGGCCAGGGAGGTTATAGGGATGGAAGTTCCGACGGCGAGAATCGGCGGGGCAGAGGAACAAATCGAGGCAGCGGTCTGGCCGGCTTTGTTTCATCCAAAGCCGGGCGAGTTCTGATAAGGATGAGAGAGGAGTAGTCGTGTTAAGGATGAGCACAGTAGTGGAGTAGTCGAGTCGTAGGTGGAGTAATCTCTTATAAAATGAAATTGTATGTCTTTTTCTCCTTCTGCTACCATTGTCGACCCTCTCCCTCGAATCCAAACCCCCCTCTCCCTAAAATCCAAACTCTCCGTCAATGGCCGACTCATCGAACGCCACCGACTCTTCTTCCCCCCTCACTCCCCCGTCCGCCACCCCGGTCGTGGCTCCTGTGCGCATAGAGGAGATAAAGAAGATATATCGGGTGGTCATTGGTTCCGTCGAAGTGATGGTGACCGTGACCGCGTCTCCGGCGGAGGCAACGGGGTGGATCAAGGATACACTGGCCATCCACCGCCGCCACATGCGCCGCCGGGATATGAAGCCTCTTGCCGTGGGGCTGGTGGCGCCGGCACCCGACTCTGTGAGCTTGTGCGTCAGGCACAGGTCACTGGTGTACAGGGAGATGGGACGCCGCCTGCCACAGGAGCTGCTAGAATTTTCTTTGAATGTACGTGTTCTGTTCTACACCGTCAGTCCAGGGAACTGCAGGCGCTTCTTTGTGAGGTTCGAGGCCGCTCTCCCACCGGCTTTGACTCGTGATCTCCTCAAGGAGGTTCGGGATTTCCGGCGGGTGGCGGTGTATGATATAACTGGTGTGGCCAAGGAGGTTATAGGGATGAAAGTTCCGACGGCGAGAATCGGCGGGGCGGAGGAACAAATCGAGGCAGCGGCTCTGGCCGGCTTTGTTTCATCCAAAGCCGGGCGAGTTCTGATAAGGATGAGAGAGGAGTAGTCGTGTTAAGGATGAGCACAGTAGTGGAGTAGTCGAGTCGTAGGTGGAGTAATCTCTTAAAAAATGAAATTGTATGTCTTTTTCTCCTTCTGCTACCATTGTTGACCCTCTCCCTCGAATCCAAACCCCCCCTCTCCCTCAAATCCAAACTCTCCGTCAATGGCCGACTCACCGAACGCCACCGACTCTTCTTCCCCCCTCACTCCCCCGTCCGCCACTCCGGTCGTGGCTCCTGTGCGCATAGAGGAGATGAAGAAGATATATCGGGTGGTCATTGGTTCTGTCGAAGTGATGGTGACCGTGACCGCGTCTCCGGCGGAGGCAACGGGGTGGATCAAGGATACACTGGCCATCCACCGCCGCCACATGCACCGCCGGGATATGAAGCCTCTTGTCGTGGGGCTGGTGGCGCCGACACCCGACTCAGTGAGCTTGTGCGTCGGGCACAGGTCACTGGTGTACTGGGAGATGGGACGCCGCCTGCCACAGGAGCTGCTAGATTTTTCTTATAATGTACGTGTGCTGTTCTACACCGTCAGTCCAGGGAACTGAAGGCGCTTCTTCGTGAGGTTCGAGGCCGCTCTCCCATCGGCTTTGCCTCGTGATCTCCTCAAGGAGGTTCGGGATATCCGGCGGGTGGTGGTGTACGGTATAACTGGTGTGGCCAGGGAGGTTATAGGGATGGAAGTTCCGACGGCGAGAATCGGCGGGGCGGAGGAACAAATCGAGGCAGCGGCTCTGGCCGGCTTTGTTTCATCCAAAGCCGGGCGAGTTCTGATAAGGATGAGAGAGGAGTAGTCGTGTTAAGGATGAGCACAGTAGTGGAGTAGTCGAGTCGTAGGTGGAGTAATCTCTTATAAAATGAAATTGTATGTCTTTTTCACCTTCTGCTACCATTGTCGACCCTCTCCCTCGAATCCAAACCCCCCCACTCCCTCAAATCCAAACTCTCCGTCAATGGCCGACTCACCGAACGCCACCGACTCTTCTTCCCCCCTCACTCCCCCGTCCGCCACTCCGGTCGTGGCTCCTGTGCGCATAGAGGAGATGGAGAAGATATATCGGGTGGTCATTGGTTCCGTCGAAGTGATGGTGACCGTGACCGCGTCTCCGACGGAGACAACGGGGTGGATCAAGGATACACTGGCCATCCATCGCCGCCACATGCGCCGCCGGGATATGAAGCCTCTTGCCGTGGGGCTGGTGGCGCCGGCACCCGACTCGGTGAGCTTGTGCGTCGGGCACAGGTCACTGGTGTACAGGGAGATGGGACGCCGTCTGCCATAGGAGCTGCTAGATTTTTCTTTGAATGTACGTGTTCTATTCGATCTACACCGTCAGTCCAAGGAACTACAGGCGCTTCTTCGCGAGGTTCGAGGCCGCTCTCCCACCGGCTTTGACTCGTGATCTCCTCAAGGAGGTTCGGGATATCCGGCGGGTGGCGGTGTACGGTATAACTGGTGTGGCCAGGGAGGTTATAGGGATGGAAGTTCCGACGGCGAGAATCGGCGGGGCGGAGGAACAAATCGAGGAAGCGGCTCTGGCCGGCTTTATTTCATCCAAAGCCGGGCGAGTTCTGATAAGGATGAGAGAGGAGTAGTCGTGTTAAGGATGAGCACAGTAGTGGAGTTGTCGAGTCGTAGGTGGAGTAATCTCTTATAAAATGAAATTGTATGTCTTTTTCTCCTTCTGCTACCATTGTCGACCCTCTCCCTCGAATCCAAACCCCCCCTCTCCCTCAAATCCAAACTCTCCGTCAATAGCCGACTCACCGAACGCCACCGACTCTTCTTCCCCCCTCACTCCCCCGTCCGCCACTCCGGTCGTGGCTCCTGTGCGCATAGAGGAGATGAAGAAGATATATCGGGTGGTCATTGGTTCCGTCGAAGTGATGGTGACCGTGACCGCGTCTCCGGCGGAGGCAACGGAGTGGATTAAGGATACACTGGCCATCCACCGCCGCCACATGCACCGCCGGGATATGAAGCCTCTTGCCGTGGGGCTGGTGGCGCCGGCACCCGACTCGGTGAGCTTGTGCGTCGGGCACAGGTCACTGGTGTAAAGGGAGATGGGACGCCGCCTGCCACAGGAGCTGCTAGATTTTTCTTTGAATGTACGTGTTCTATTCTACACCATCAGTCTAGGGAATTTCAGGCGCTTCTTTGCGAGGTTCGAGGCCGCTCTCCCAGCGGCTTTGACTCGTGATCTCCTCAAGGAGGTTCGGGATATCCGGCGGGTGGCGGTGTACGGTATAACTAGTGTGGCCAGGGAGGTTATAGGGATGGAAGTTCCGACGGCGAGAATCGGCGGGGCGGAGGAACAAATCGAGGCAGCGGCTCTGGCCGGCTTTGTTTCATCCAAAGCCGGGCGAGTTCTGATAAGGATGAGAGAGGAGTAGTCGTGTTAAGGATGAGCACAGTAGTGGAGTAGTCGAGTCGTAGGTGGAGTAATCTCTTATAAAATGAAATTGTATGTCTTTTTCTCCTTCTGCTACCATTGTCGACCCTTTCCCTCGAATCCAAACCCCCCCTCTCCCTCAAATCCAAACTCTCCGTCAATGGCCGACTCACCGAACGCCACCGACACTTCTTCCCCCCTCACTCCCCCGTTCGCCACTCCGGTCGTGGCTCCTGTGCGCATAGAGGAGATGAAGAAGATATATCGGGTGGTCATTGGTTCCGTCGAAGTGATGGTGACCGTGACCGCGTCTCAGGCGGAGGCAACGGGGTGGATCAAGGAAACAGTGGCCATCCACCGCCGCCACATGCGCCGCCGGGATATGAAGCCTCTTGTCGTGGGGCTGGTGGCGCCGGCACCCGACTCGGTGAGCTTGTGCGTCGGGCACAGGTCACCGGTGTACAGGGAGATGGGACGCCGCCTGCCACAGGAGCTGCAAGATTTTTCTTTGAATGTACGTGTTCTGTTCTACACCGTCAGTCCAGGGAACTGCAGGCGCTTCTTCGCGAGGTTCGAGGCCGTTCTCCCACCGGCTTTGACTCATGATCTCCTCAAGGAGGTTCGGGATATCCGGCGGGTGGCGGTGTACGGTATAACTGGTGTGGCCAGGGAGGTTATAGGGATGGAAGTTCCGACGGCGAGAATCGGCGGGGTGGAGGAACAAATCGAGGCAGGGGCTCTGGCCGGCTTTGTTTCATCCAAAGCCGGGCGAGTTCTGATAAGGATGAGAGAGGAGTAGTCGTGTTAAGGATGAGCACAGTAGTGGAGTAGTCGAGTCGTAGGTGGAGTAATCTCTTATAAAATGAAATTGTATGTCTTTTTCTCCTTCTGCTACCATTGTCGACCCTCTCCCTCGAATCCAAACCCCCCCTCTCCCTCAAATCCAAACTCTCCGTCAATGGCCGACTCACCGAACGCCACCGACTCTTCTTCCCCCCTCACTCCCCCGTCCGCCACTCCGGTCGTGGCTCCTGTGCGCATAGAGGAGATGAAGAAGATATATCGGGTGGTCATTGGTTCCGTCGAAGTGATGGTGACCGTGACCGCGTCTCCGGCGGAGGCAACGGGGTGGATCAAGGATACACTGGCCATCCACCACCGCCACATGCGCCGCCGGGATATGAAGCCTCTTGCCGTGGGGCTGGTGGTACCGGCACCCGACTCGGTGAGCTTGTGCGTCGAGCACAGGTCACTGGTGTACAGGGAGATGGGACGCCGCCTGCCACAGGAGCTGCTAGATTTTTCTTTGAATGTACGTGTTCTGTTCTACACCGTTAGTCCAGGGAATTGCAGGCGCTTCTTCGCGAGGTTCGAGGCCGCTCTCCCACCGGCTTTGACTCGTGATCTCCTCAAGGAGGTTCGGGATATCCGGCGGGTGGCGGTGTACGGTATAACTGGTGTGGCCAGGGAGGTTATAGGGATGGAAGTTCCGACGGCGAGAATCGGCGGGGCGGAGGAACAAATCGAGGCAGCGGCTCTGGCCGGCTTTGTTTCATCCAAAGCCGGGCGAGTTCTGATAAGGATGAGAGAGGAGTAGTCGTGTTAAGGATGAGCACAGTAGTGGAGTAGTCGAGTCGTAGGTGGAGTAATCTCTTATAAAATGAAATTGTATGTCTTTTTCTCCTTCTGCTACCATTGTCGACCCTCTCCCTCGAATCCAAACACCCCCTCTCCCTCAAATCCAAACTCTCCGTCAATGGCCGACTCACCGAACGCCACCGACTCTTCTTCCCCCCTCACTCCCCCGTCTGCCACTCCGGTCGTGGCTCCTGTGCGCATACAGGAGATGAAGAAGATATATCGGGTGGTCATTGGTTCCGTCGAAGTGATGGTGACCGTGACCGCGTCTCTGGCGGATGCAACGGGGTGGATCAAGGATACACTGGCCATCCACCGCCGCCACATGCACCGCCGGGATATGAAGCCTCTTGCCGTGGGGCTGGTGGCGCCGGCACCCGACTCGGTGAGCTTGTGCGTCGGGCACAGGTCACTGGTGTACAGGGAGATGGGACGCCGCCTGCCACAGGAGCTGCTAGATTTTTCTTTGAATGTACGTGTTCTGTTCTACACCGTCAGCCCAGGGAACTGCAGGCGCTTCTTCACGAGGTTCGAGGCCGCTCCCCCACCGGCTTTGACTCATGATCTCCTCAAGGAGGTTCGGGATATCCGGCGGGTGGCGGTGTACGGTATAACTGGTGTGGCCAGGGAGGTTATAGGGATGGAAGTTCCGACGGCGAGAATCGGCGGGGCGGAGGAACAAATCGAGGCAGCGGCTCTGGCCGGCTTTGTTTCATCCAAAGCCGGGCGAGTTCTGATAAGGATGAGAGAGGAGTAGTCGTGTTAAGGATGAGCACAGTAGTGGAGTAGTCGAGTCGTAAGTGGAGTAATCTCTTATAAAATAAAATAGTATGTCTTTTTCTCCTTCTGCTACCATTGTCGACCCTCTCCCTCGAATCCAAACCCCCCCTCTCCCTTAAATCCAAACTCTCCGTCAATGGCCGACTCACCGAACGCCACCGACTCTTCTTCCCCCCTCACTCCCCCGTCCGCCACTCCGGTCGTGGCTCCTGTGCGCATAGAGGAGATGAAGAAGATATATCGGGTGGTCATTGGTTCCGTCGAAGTGATGGTGACCGTGACCGCGTCTCCGGCAGAGGCAACGGGGTGGATCAAGGATACACTGGCCATCCACCGCCGCCACATGTGCCGCCGGGATATGAAGCCTCTTGTCGTGGGGCTGGTGGCGCCGGCACCCGACTCGGTGAGCTTGTGCGTCGGGCACAGGTCACTGTTGTACCGGGACATGGGACGCCGTCCGCCACAGGAGATGCTAGATTTTTCTTTGAATGTACGTGTTCTGTTCTACACCGTCAGTCCAGGGAACTGCAGGTGCTTCTTCGCGAGGTTCGAGGCCGCTCTCCCACTGGCTTTGACTCGTGATCTCCTCAAGGAGGTTCGGGATATCCGGCGGGTGGCGGTGTATGGTATAACTGGTGTGGCCAGGGAGGTTATAGGGATGGAAGTTCCGACGGCGAGAATCGGCGGGGCGGAGGAACAAATCGAGGCAGCGGCTCTGGCCGGCTTTGTTTCATCCAAAGTCGGGCGAGTTCTGATAAGGATGAGAGAGGAGTAGTCGTGTTAAGGATGAGCACAGTAGTGGAGTAGTCGAGTCGTAGGTGGAGTAATCTCTTATAAAATGAAATTGTATGTCTTTTTCTCCTTCTGCTACCATTGTCGACCCTCTCCCTCGAATCCAAACCCCTCCTCTCCCTCAAATCCAAACTCTCCGTCAATGGCCGACTCACCGAACGCCACCGACTCTTCTTCCCCCCTCACTCCCCCGTCCGCCACTCCGGTCGTGGCTCCTGTGCGCATAGAGGAGATGAAGAAGATATATCGGGTGGTCATTGGTTCCGTCGAAGTGATGGTGACCGTGACCGCGTCTCCGGCGGAGGCAACGGGGTGGATCAAGGATACACTGGCCATCCACCGCCGCCACATGCGCCGCCGGGATATGAAGCCTCTTGCCGTGGGGCTGGTGGCGCCGGCATCCGACTCGGTGAGCTTGTGCGTCGGGCACAGGTCACTGGTGTACAGGGAGATGGGACGCCGCCTGCCACAGGAGCTGCTAGATTTTTCTTTGAATGTACGTGTTCTGTTCTACACCGTCAGTCCAGGGAACTACAGGCGTTTCTTCGCGAGGTTCGAGGCCGCTCTCCCACCGGCTTTGACTCGTGATCTCCTCAAGGAGGTTCGGGATATCCGGCGGGTGGCGGTGTACGGTATAACTGGTGTGGCCAGGGAGGTTATAGGGATGGAAGTTCCGACGGTGAGAATCGGCGGGGCGGAGGAACAAATCGAGGCAGCGGCTCTGGCCGGCTTTGTTACATCCAAAGCCGGGCGAGTTCTGATAAGGATGAGAGAGGAGTAGTCGTGTTAAGGATGAGCACAGTAGTGGAGTAGTCGAGTCGTAGGTGGAGTAATCTCTTATAAAATGAAATTGTATGTCTTTTTCTCCTTCTGCTACCATTGTCGACCCTCTCCCTCGAATCCAAACCCCCCCTCTCCCTCAAATCCAAACTCTCCGTCAATGGCCGACTCACCGAACGCCACCGACTCTTCTTCCCCCCTCACTCCCCCATCCGCCACTCCGGTCCTGGCTCCTGTGCGCATAGAGGAGATGAAGAAGATATATCGGGTGGTCATTGGTTCCGTCGAAGTGATGGTGACCGTGATCGCGTCTCCGGTGGAAGCAACGGGGTGGATCAAGAATACACTGGCCATCCACCGCCGCCACATGCGCCACCGGGATATGAAGCCTCTTGCCGTGGGGCTGGTGGCGCCGGCACCCGACTCGGTGAGCTTGTGCGTCGGGCACAGGTCACTGGTGTACAGGGAGATGGGACGTCGCCTGCCACAGGAGCTGCTAGATTTTTCTTTGAATGTACGTGTTCTGTTCTACACCGTCAATCCAGGGAACTGCAGGCGCTTCTTCGCGAGGTTCGAGGCCGCTCTCCCACCGGCTTTGACTCGTGATCTCCTCAAGAAGGTTCGGGATATCCGGCGGGTGGCGGTGTACGGTATAACTGGTGTGGCCAGGGAGGTTATAGGGATAGAAGTTCCGATGGCGAGAATCGGCGGGGCGGAGGAACAAATCGAGGCAGCGGCTCTGGCCGGCTTTGTTTCATCCAAAGCCGGGCGAGTTCTGATAAGGATGAGAGAGGAGTAGTCGTGTTAAGGATGAGCACAGTAGTGGAGTAGTCGAGTCGTAGGTGGAGTAATCTCTTATAAAATGAAATTGTATGTCTTTTTCTCCTTCTGCTACCATTGTCGACCCTCTCCCTCGAATCCAAACCCCCCCTCTCCCTCAAATCCAAACTCTCCGTCAATGGCCGACTCACCGAACGCCACCGACTCTTCTTCCCCCCTCACTCCCCCGTCCGCCACTCCGGTCGTGGCTCCTGTGCGCATAGAGGAGATGAAGAAGATATATCGGGTGGTCATTAGTTCCGTCGAAGTGATGGTGACCGTGACCGCGTCTCCGGCGGAGGCAACGGGGTGGATCAAGGATACACTGGCCATCCACCGCCGCCACATGCGCCGCTGGGATATGAAGCCTCTTGCCGTGGGGCTGGTGGCGCCGGCACCCGACTCGGTGAGCTTGTGCGTCGGGCACAGGTCACTGGTGTACAGGGAGATGGGACGCCGTCTGCCACAGGAGCTGCTAGATTTTTCTTTGAATGTACGTGTTCTGTTCTACACCGTCAATCCAGGGAACTGCAGGCGCTTCTTCGCGAGGTTCGAGGCCGCTCTCCCACCGGCTTTGACTCGTGATCTCCTCAAGGAGGTTCGGGATATCCGGCGGGTGGTGGTGTATGGTATAACTGGTGTGGCCAGTGAGGTTATTGGGATGGAAGTTCCGATGGCGAGAATCGGCGGGGCGGAGGAACAAATCGAGGCAGCGGCTCTGGCCGGCTTTGTTTCATCCAAAGCCGGGCGAGTTCTGATAAGGATGAGAGAGGAGTAGTCGTGTTAAGGATGTGCCAGTAGTGGAGTAGTCGAGTCGTAGGTGGAGTAATCTCTTATAAAATGAAATTGTATGTCTTTTTCTCCTTCTGCTACCATTGTCGACCCTCTCCCTCGAATCCAAACCCCCCCTCTCCCTCAAATCCAAACTCTCCGTCAATGGCCGACTCACCGAATGCCACCGACTCTTCTTCCCCCCTCACTCCCCCGTCCGCCACTCCGGTCGTGGCTCCTGTGCGCATAGAGGAGATGAAGAAGATATATCGGGTGGTCATTGGTTCCGTCGAAGTGATGGTGACCATGACCGCGTCTCCGGCGGAGGCTACGGGGTGGATCAAGGATACATTGGCCATCCACCGCCGCTACTTGCGCCGCCGGGATATGAAGCCTCTTGCCGTGGGGCTGGTGGCGCCGGCACCCGACTCGGTGAGCTTGTGCGTCGGGCACAGGTCACTGGTGTACAAGCAGACGGGACACTGCCTGCCAGAGGAGCTGGTAAATTTTACTTTGAATGCACGTGTTCTGTTCTACACCGTCAGTCCCGGAAACTGCAGGCATTTCTTCTCCAAGTTCGAGGCCGGTCTCCCACCGGCTTTGACTCGAGATCTCGTCAAGGAGGTTCGCGATATCCGGCGGGTGGCAGTGTACGGTATAACTTGTGTGGCCAGGGAGATTATAGGGATGGAAGTTCCGGGAGCGAGAATCGACGGGGCGGAGGAACAAATCGAGGCAGCGGCTCTGGCCGGCTTTGTTTCATCCAAAGCCGGGCGAGTTCTGATAAGGATGAAAGGGGAGTAGTCGTGTTAAGGATGAGCACAGTAGTGGAGTAGTCGAGTCGTAGGTGGAGTAATCTCTTATAAAATGAAATTGTATGTCTTTTTCTCCTTCTGCTACCATTGTCGACCCTCTCCCTCGAATCCAAACCCCCCCTCTCCCTCAAATCCAAACTCTCCGTCAATGGCCGACTCACCGAACGCCACCGACTCTTCTTCCCCCCTCACTCCCCCGTCCGCCACTCCGGTCGTGGCTCCTGTGCGCATAGAGGAGATGAAGAAGATATATCGGGTGGTCATTGGTTCCGTCGAAGTGATGGTGACCGTGATCGCGTCTCCGGCGGAGGCAACAGGGTGGATCAAGGATACATTGGCCATCCACCGCCGCCACTTGCGCCGCCGAGATATGAAGCCTCTTGCCGTGGGGCTGGTGGCACCGGCACCTGACTTGGTGAGCTTGTGCGTGGGGCACAGGTCACTGGTGTACAAGCAGACGGGACGCTGCCTGCCAGAGGAGCTGGTAAATTTTACTTTGAATGCACGTGTTCTGTTCTACACCGTCAGTCCCGAAAACTGCAGGCATTTCTTCTCCAAGTTCGAGGCCGGTCTCCCACCGGCTTTGACTCGAGATCTCATCAAGGAGGTTCGGGATATCCGGCGGGTGGCGGTGTACGGTATAACTGGTGTGGCCAGGGAGATTATAGGGATGGAAGTTCCGGAAGCGAGAATCGGCAGGGCGGAGGAACAAATCGAGGCAGCGGCTCTGGCCGGCTTTGTTTCATCCAAAGCCGGGTGAGTTCTGATAAGGATGAGAGAGGAGTAGTCGTGTTAAGGATGAGCACTGTAGTGGAGTAGTCGAGTCGTAGGTGGAGTAATCTCTTATAAAATGAAATTGTATGTCTTTTTCTCCTTCTGCTACCATTGTCGACCCTCTCCCTCGAATCCAAACTCCCCCTCTCCCTCAAATCCAAACTCTCCGTCAATGGCCGACTCACCGAACGCCACCGACTCTTCTTCCCCCCTCACTCCCTCGTCCGCCACTCCGGTCGTGGCTCCTGTGCGCATAGAGGAGATGAAGAAGATATATCGGGTGGTCATTGGTTCCGTCGAAGTGATGGTGACCGTGACCGAGTCTCCGGCGGAGGCAATGGGGTGGATCAAGGATACACTGGCCATCCACCGCCGCCACATGCGCCGCCGGGATATGAAGCCTCTTGCCGTGGGGCTGGTGGCGCCGGCACCCGACTCGGTGAGCTTGTGCGTCGGGCACAGGTCACTGGTGTACAGGGAGATAGGACGCCGCCTGCCACAGGAGCTGCTAGATATTTCTTTGAATGCACGTGTTCTGTTCTACACCGTCAATCCAGGGAACTGCAGGCGCTTCTTCGCGAGGTTCGAGGCCGCTCTCCCACCGGCTTTGACTCGTGATCTCCTCAAGGAGGTTCGGGATATCCGGCGGGTGGCGGTGTACGGTATAACTGGTGTGGCCAGGGAGGTTATAGGGATGGAACTTTCGATGGCGAGAATCGGCGGGGCGGAGGAACAAATCGAGGCAGCGGCTCTGGCCGGCTTTGTTTCATCCAAAGCCGGGCGAGTTCTGATAAGGATGAGAGAGGAGTAGTCGTGTTAAGGATGAGCACAAATAGTGGAGTAGTCGAGTCGTAGGTGGAGTAATCTCTTATAAAATGAAATTGTATGTCTTTTTCTCCTTCTGCTACCATTGTCGACCCTCTCCCTCGAATCCAAACCCCCCCTCTCCCTCAAATCCAAACTCTCCATCAATGGCCGACTCACCGAACGCCACCGACTCTTCTTCCCCCCTCACTCCCCCGTCCGCCACTCCGGTCGTGGCTCCTGTGCGCATAGAGGAGATAAAGAAGATATATCGGGTGGTCATTGGTTCCGTCGAAGTGATGGTGACCGTGACCGCGTCTCCGGCGGAGGCAACGGGGTGGATCAAGGATACAGTGGCCATCCACCGCCGCCACTTGCGCCGCCGGGATATGAAGCCTCTTGCCGTGGGGCTGGTGGCGCCGGCACCCGACTCGGTGAGCTTGTGCGTCGGGCACAGGTCACTGGTGTACAAGCAGACGGGATGCTGCCTGCCAGAGGAGCTGGTAAATTTTACTTTGAATGCACGTGTTCTGTTCTACACCGTCAGTCCCGGAAACTGCAGGCATTTCTTCTCCAAGTTCGAGGCCGGTCTCCCACCGGCTTTGACTCAAGATCCCATCAAGGAGGTTCGTGATATCCGGCGGGTGGCGGTGTACGGTATAACTGGTGTGGCCAGGGAGATTATAGGGATGGAAGTTCCGGGAGCGAGAATCGGCGGGGCGGAGGAACAAATCGAGACAGCGGCTCTGGCCGGCTTTGTTTCATCCAAAGCCGGGCGAGTTCTGATAAGGATGAGAAAGGAGTAGTTGTGTTAAGGATGAGCACAGTAGTGGAGTAGTCGAGTCGTAGGTGGAGTAATCGTTATCTTTTTCTTATTTTTTAAGTAATGGTTTTTTTCTTTTCTTTATTTCTCCTGTTCTGCCTTCAACTTTTTGGAGGTGGGCGGAGTACGTAATGGTTGCCTTTCTATTTTTGATGAAAAATGGTATTAGGGTTTTGTATATTTTATGTTCATCCCTAGCTAATCAGAGGACTGTTGGGTTCCTTAATCTTTCTTTTCTTTCATCATGATGAAATATTTGAAGGAGATGCAGTTTAATTCTGCGTCCGGAGGGAGCATCATCCTGATTCCCTGAATTAATTAATGCTTTGTATACAGGCCGGTGTTGAGCGGTTAATACCCTGCTCTCTTTTCCCAATGAGGCCCAAATGGGTAATGTGAGCAATCATTCTCCCCCGGTGGCCGAGGTCGAGGGCGGGGCTCCGAGCGGCGTCGGTGGGGACGTGACGGTGGTGGTCTCCAAGGGCTCACCGGACTTGCACGCTTCGAAGGACAAGGCGGTCGCCACCAAGGGCTCCGAGCGGCGTCGGTGAAATCCACTAACCACGACGATCACGTGGCGGCCACGAGCTCCCGCACTGGGACATCCATAACCTCTATTTATAGAGCGACCCACCTCCACCTGTGTGTATAGATAGTAGCCTGAGGCTGCCGAAGGGGAATCTGACGAGATCAACCTCAGCCGCTGCCTCTCCTTCACCGACAACCTCGACATACGTGGACTCTGACGAGAAGTAGCTCGCCCGATCGTCGTAGTCGATCACTTCCCTCACGATGTTTCCAGGAGAGGAGGGTTTCTTGGTGGCTATGCCACTGATGAGGACTTGCTCATCAGCGAATTTGCAATTCGGATTTGGCTGGCGAAGAAAACGCATTGGTTAGGATTTTTTCTCTGGATCACACGCGGCATCGTGAGGACTTGGGGGGATTTTACCTCAACAGGAAACCATCGGGCTTTTAATACCCGGTCGGGTCACACCGGTCATGCCCGAACCGTCCGGGGCTCACGGTTTCTACCGAGCAAATAACACATCCGGTCCCATTACACAAAGCAGACCGGTCGTGGCTCTGGGTCACCGGTCCGACCGGTTAGTCCGGTCCTGTTTTGATAACATTTGTTTCATTTTCACCAATATGTCAGTGACTCAAACTTTGACCCGTCATCCAAATCGTTGGATAGAGGTTTCAATTGATCTTTTACGAGGAGGATCACAATGGCTTAGATTGCGCGCGCGCACACACACACACCCACACACACACACACTGAATCAGCACATTCTAAAACTTCTAGATATATCAAATGTGCTCCTCAACTTAACGGTTGACATGGATGGTCGACAAAGTTTCTTAGATTTGATATACCTAGAGGTTTTAGAATGTGCTGATTTTTTGTGGGTGTGCAATCTAAGCCATTGGTATTCTCCTCGCAAAATCAACAAATTCTGTAACTTCTATCCAACGGTTTGGATGACGGGTAAAAGTATGACTCAAAAAATGATGAATCTATGGATCCCCAATTCACCTCTTCTCTGCAAAATCAGATAAAAAATTGTAAAAGAAAATTGAATTAGATAAATACATAAATAAATATTAAAAAACTAAACTTAAAAATTGGCTTCAAATGACTTCAACTTACTCTCCGTGCATCTTCATCCGCATCATATTGAACTTAATTGAAAATTTAGTCAGGATCATGGGAGCCTACTTAAAAATCGTAGGATCGTTGGAGTCTACTTAGGATTCACTGACTTAGAAGTCTATAGTGCTCTTTTGATCATTCTTTGATCGCATGGATCGAGAATCGTAGGATCGTAAGATATGGATCAGGAGTTAGATAACCATACGTTCGATGGAATGACACTTTCTAACAAATATTTCATGCAAATCAATGTCTATGACCGAGAGTTGGGATTAAGAATGCATTTTCTGCTGTAGCAACCGACTAAAAGATTTTGCATGCGTGAGATCTCGTCGGAGAAGGAAGAAAGATGATGCTTTAAGTGATGCTTGGAGGGTATGTGACCAAGATTAATTCCTAATGGATCCTAGCGAAAAGACACTACAAGGAAGACTTTTACCGCCGACGGAAATATTTCTTTCCATGAGCATAATATTTGTTTTCGCCGACGGAAATACAAATATCGGTTGGTATAAACCTATTGATTATTTTTTTGAATATTTTCTACCGACATAAATTTATATTCTGAAGGTATAAATAATTTTACCAACGATTAATATAATTTCATTTGTTAAAATCATATATTTTATGTCCTGTAGTATGTCCGCGAGTATGTCCTGTAGTATGTTTCTCCCAACTAAGAAAAAGCATTAACAAGCACTTGCCAGACCTTAATGATCTGGGTCTATGCTATGCTGCAGACATGACAGAGGTTAGTGATGGAGAAAACTTCAATTATTGGGCTAAATGACTAAATCAATATTTTTTTAGAGTTAAAAAAAAAAATTATACATAAATAGGGGAAAAGAGAGGAGAAAGCAAGGGATGGTAAGGCACCTAGGGCTGTCAACTGGATGGGCACCAGTTAGCCTTGGCAACCCCAGGCCTGGCCCTTAGGCCTGGACCTGGGCCCTAGTTCCGAAGGATAAAAAAGCCGGTCCTTTGAGGGCCTGGGCCTAAATATGAGGCCTTAGACCATATTCTACAAACGGAATGCTATGTATGAGAATATAGGAAAATTACGAGTACTGACTTCTCTGAATTCCTATGGCAACGAACCGCCAGTTTTTTTTTTTTTTTGGGGGGGGGGGGGGGGGGGGGGGGTTAATTGATGATTACTCCCTGACATAACAAATCACTTAGGTGCAGGAGATTTTCATTTAACATCAGATCCCTCTTATTCCCCTTAAACCCAAAATTACCCTTATCCTCTTCTTCCGTCTTCTCTCAATTACGTGACGGCGACGACGAGCAACTCCGGCATGATCCAACGTTGGCAGCAGCTCCAGCGAGACAGCAGCGGCATGATTTAATGCACCTGCATCCCAGACAGATGAGCCTGAAGAGCAAGCCAATGGGCCGCCCCATTAGCCACACCAGGGATTTAATGCACCTGCACCCCAGACAGATGAGCCCAGAGCAATTGGCAAAAGAGAACGAGCAGACTAATTAAGCTCCGCAGTACAATCTTTGCTACGACAATGACATCCTGAGCACTTGAAGCATCCGTCAAAACCACCACCCGACAGTACTCCCGAGCACGTAATTCTCCCAATCCCCCCAAAGTGGTAAGAACCCATGCACCACTAGCCACCTCATCCGACGTCTTAAAGGCCCCATCCGCCCACATAATGTAGCCCACTTCTAGCCTCAGAACCCCTTCTGAGTGGGAACATGATATAGCTAGACATAAGACTATAGGAGCGACGACCTCCCTCGTCGAACAATCGTCTCCAACCTCCCAAACACCTTATCACACCTAGCTTTCCACAAGAGCCACATTTACTATAGGGAAAGATCTACATATATATCTTTCCCCCTTAATATTAAGTCTCATATTAGTATCATTGCGATCATGCCGCATTGTCCATCCTTTTACGTTTCTTTAATTGTGGCTGCACATCTTGAGAATTTTCATAACTGAGAGAAAACACTTTGAGCCCACCCATGAAGAGCAATATCTAAAACCTGTAGTTATCCGGTTGTTGTTAGCCAAGAAGGGTACCAACAAAATGTTGCACTCAGTGCTTCTTCAACGGGCGCCAACCCAATGACTATTCAATGACCACCCTGACCCACTAACCTATATAATAAAATAAAATATATAAAAATAATAAATAAACATAATTATATATATTTATATATTATTAATTGGGCCGGGCCCATCTCCCACCTCAGTAGCCCCATCTCTAGCCTCACTCCCACCTAGCTAGGCCTGTCAAAGGGCAGAGCCAGGGCAGGGTTGGGGTCAAATCGGTCTCGGCCCTTTATTTTAAGAGGTAGGTCCTAGCCCGGCCCTAGCCCTTCAGGGCTAGAAAATGATGGGCTTCAAGGGCCATGACCGATCAAGGACCAAGTTGATATCACTATGATGAGGATTATAGACATATCTATTTATTTAGTGAGGTCATTAAGAAAGGGTTAAAACTTATAAATTATTAAACAGGCCGGGCCCATCTCCCACCTCAGCAGCCCCATCTCCAACCTCCCTCTCTCCTAGTCGCACGCTGGTTAACGCGACCCCACCCGATCTCCCGACTCCCACCTTCGCAACCCCTCCGTAGCTTGCTTGACATATATGGTTACTCCCTCGAACGATTCGCATTCTTTTCAGTCACTTCTTACACCCTTCCAGTTTCAGGTCTTTCTTCCAGCCCATGCTCACTAGGGGCCCGTTCATACAGGCATGGCTACTCCTCTATCGAATTTTATTAAATTAGTAATCCTAAGGTGTGTTGAACCCAAGTTCCTGATGTTACGTGCTTTAATTTGGAGTTATTAAACCGAAGTTCAGCAAACATCTTGGCCTTAGATGTTCCAATATATTTGAAAGATGAGTGAAGTATTAGGACTTGGGGAGGCCCGTCTTCTATATCTAAAACCGCTTGCTTGAAATTAGGATCCTCAAAGTCGGGCCTATCAGGTTAGGATCCATGATTCTCTTAAACTGCAGATTATCCCAGTGAACCCTTTTTTTTTGGATACCTAATGTATAAATCAATCCTTAATTACAGTAAATTGTATGCTATAGTTGGATATTACTTTGTACGTTAATGTTCTGTGTATATACTATTGGTTGTTGATTGTAATGTATACTAGTAAAAAACTCGGGCAATGCCCGAATTTGCTTGATGCACGCCATTTGGCAAAGACGACATTGCAATTGTTCGAAGAAGTGTGATATCTAAAGTGAGTGTGATTCTCTTATTAGAGAGAGAGAGATTAACAGACCATTAAATGCCATTGAATGAAAATTTATCATCTTTATGATAGGTTTTTAAATGGATTTTAAAGAGAGCTGCGTTCACACACGGAAGAAGAATTCTAGCTCTTTAAAAGATCCTAGGCGAACTTCAAAAATTAGGCCCTCTTCTTTCTCTCCCGCAGATGAGTAGACGACAGCCCTCTCCTTTCTTTCCCACAGCCCGCCACACGGTTTTCTTTTTCTGGATGAAGCCCGGCCGCATATGTTAGGTCAAATGGTGTTTGGACTTGGCTGTTGGGCCTCAAATGGTGTTTGGACTTTGTTGTTGGGCCCCCCCTCTTTTAGTGTTTGGACTTTGTTGTTGGGCCTCCCCTCCCTTAGTGTTTGCACTTGGTTGTGGGGCCCCTATTGGTGTAAATTAATTGGGGGCCCTAGGCAGCTGCCTTGCCCGCCTACCCCCAGGATCGGGCCTGCTCTGAAGCATCTTGAGAGGAAGACACTTGAAGTGCAGTCCACCGATAGAGCAGCCTTAAAGAGGTTGGATGTTCTCGGTCTCTCTCATTGGTTCATTCCAAGGATATGTTTGTCATTTCATACCGTTTATCATGGTGAAATGACCAAAAGCTCTCGATATGGGAGAGACCGGGAACATCCAACCTCTTTAAAGAGGTTGGAACAAAATCGTACTCGCCTGGCCAGTGGCTGGCCACTAGGGGTGGCAATGGGTCATGTCGTGTCTAGTTTCGTGTCGTATCCAAAACCCCCAAACCCGGACCCAACCCTAAACCCCGACCCGACCCGTTTATGAAACGGGTCTATCGTGTCGATCCGTTCACGACCCGAACCCATTTAGCCCTGACCCAGACCCGCTAACTTCGTGTGGGGTCTTGTCGGGTCCGAAATTGCCGGCCCTACTAGCCACTAGAGATTCTCCGTACTTTCCTAAGATCTTGACCGCCCATTCGATATCGTTCGGTTCTCAACCCCTTCCAACCTGGTCGAACTTTAACGGAGACACCGTCCGTCTTTTTCCTCTTTTTCCGAGGCGCTGATCTCCTCAGTTGCGGTCCCCACCAGACCTCGCATATCAAGCGTCGCTCAAAAAACGGAGAAATATTCTTCCGTACGTGCCAAGTTGCTGCGGTAATTTAAACTTTGGCCCAAAAGAGAACGAGGGACTTGTGTGAGATCCAATTATTTAGAAGTGAGTTCTGTGCCAAAGTTGAAATGCGATGGCTTGCAGGAGAAGAAACCATCTCTTATAAAAGGAAATTGTATGTCTTTTTCTCCTTCTGCTACCATTGTCGACCTTCTCCCTCGAATCCAAACCCCCCCTCTCCCTCAAATCCACACCCCCTCTCCCTCAAATCCAAACTCTCCGTCAATGGCCGACTCACCGGACGCCACCGGCTCTTCTTCCCCCCTCACTCCCGAGTTCGCCACTCCGGTCGTGGCTCCTGTGCGCATAGAGGAGATGAAGAAGATATATCGGGTGGTCATTGGTTCCGTCGAAGTGATGGTGACCGTGACCGTGTCTCCGGCGGAGGCAACTGGGTGGATCAACGATACACTGGCCATCCACCGCCGCCACATGCGCCGCCGGGATATGAAGCCTCTTGCCGTGAGACTGGTGGCGCCGGCACCCGACACGGTGAGCTTGTGCCTCGGGCCACCAGTCCTACCGCAAGAGGCTTCATATCCCGGCGGCGCATGTGACGGCGGTGGATGGCCATTGTTTTGTTGATCCACCCCGTTGCCTCCGCCGGAGACGCCGTCACGGTCATCATCACTTCGACGGAACCAATGACCACCCGATATATCTTCTTCATCTCCTCTATGCGCGCACAGGAGCCAAGACCGGAGTGGCGGACTCGGGAGTGAGGGGGAAGAATGGTTTTTTTTTTCTTTAATTTTTTAAGTAATGGTTTTTTTTTTTTTTTTCTTTATTTCTTCTGTTCTGCCTTCAAATTTTTGGAGGTGGGCGGAGTACGTAATGGTTGCCTTTCTGTTTTGGATGAAAAATGCTATTAGGGTTTTGTATATATTATGTTCATCCCTATATAGCTAATCAGAGGACTGACTGTTGGGTTCCTTAATCTTTCTTTTCTTTCATCATGATGAAATATTTGAAGGAGATGCAGTTTAATATTTCTGCGTCCGGAGGGAGCACCTCGTATTCATCCTGAATTAATGAGGCCCAAACGGGGTAATGTGAGCAATCATTCTCCCCCGGTGGCCGAGGTCGAGGGCGGGGCTCCGAGCGGGGTCGGTGGGGACGTGACGGTGGTGGTCTCCAAGGGCTCACCGGACTTGCACGCCTCGAAGGACAAGGCGGTCGCCACCAGGAGAGTCGGGAGCGATCCGTAGCCTCCTATTCCCAGCTCCATCTCTACCGAGTGGTCCCGGGGCGGAATGATGACAATATGGATGCATTAACACTCGAGCAATACGTGGGGAGGTGAAATCCACTAACCACGACGATCACGTGGCGGCCACGAGCTCCCGCAGTGGGACATCCATAACCTCTATTTATGGAGGGACCCACCTCCACCTGTGTGTATAGATAGGTGTACCACTCCATCAAAGAGATCCAGATACGTGGAAGGATGGGCACATGATCAAAGGTTGTAATCACATGATCAAAGGTTGTTATAAGAACCGAACAGGACGTTAACCCTGTTGATGGTCCAAGTCATGGGTCTCTCATTCGATCGTTGAGTCAATCTTAAACCGGATAGTAGAAATTGTAGAATTATATAATACATAATGGTCTTAAAAATACTTTTTATTAAAAAAAATATTTTTTTTTTAAAAAATAAATCAAAGTACAGTAAAAAAAAAAAAAAGGGGAGGAGGGTGACGTACCCAAGAATAAGAAGCGAGGGCGATGTTGCATTGTGGCAGCCTTGCAAGGACACTGGGTCTGTTCGTGACACCGCCGAGCTTGACAGGGGATTTGGCAAGGCGAAAACCTTTGTTAGATTGCAGTTAAAGTCTCAGGCACGGCTAAAATTGTGGATTAGCCGATTAGGGATAGGATTTAGGAGTCTAGGGATGTGAATCTGCGATTAGGATTTGGGAGCAGGTTCCTCAAACGGCCTACCTGTGGTGCTTTTCTAGCAGCAGGTCCCTCGACGAGTAGCCTGAGGCTACCGAAGGGGAATCTGACGAGATCAACCTCAGTCGCTGCCTCTCCTTCACCGACAACCTCGACATACGTGGACTCTGACGAGAAGTAGCTCGCCCGATCGTCGTAGTCGATCACTTCCCTCACGATGTTTCCAGGAGAGGAGGGTTTCTTGGTAGCTATGCCACTGATGAGGACTTGCTCATCAGCGAATTTGCAATTCGGATTTGGCCGGCGAAGAAAACGCATTGGTTAGGATGTTTTCTCTGGATCACACGCGGCATCGTGAGGACTTGGGGGGATTTTACCTCAACAGGAAACCATCGGGCTTCTAATACCCGGTCGGGTCACACCGGTCATGCCCGAACAGTCCGGGGCTCACGGTTTCTACCGAGCAAATAACACATCCGCTCCCATTACACAAAGCAGACCGGTCGTGGCTCTGGGTCACCGGTCCGACCGGTTAGTCCGGTCCGATTCTGATAACATTTGTTTCACTTTCACCAATATGTCAGTGACTCAAACTTTGACCCGTCATCCAAATCGTTGGATAGAGGTTTCAATTGATCTTTTACGAGGAGGATCACAATGGCTTAGATTGCGCGCGGGCACACACACACACCCACACACACACACACACTAAATCAACACATTCTAAAACTATATATCAAATGTGCTCCTCAACTTAACGGTTGACATGGATGATCGACAAAGTTTTTTAGATTTGATATACCTAGAGGTTTTAGAATGTGCTGATTTTTTGTCGGTGTGCAATCTAAGCCATTGGTATTCTCCTCGCAAAATCAACAAATTCTGTAACTTCTATCCAACGGTTTGGATGACGGGTAAAAGTATGACTAAAAAAATGATGAATCAATGGGTCCCCAATTCACCTCTTCTCTGCAAAATCAGATAAAAAATTGTAAAAGAAAATTGAATTAGATAAATACATAAATAAATCTTAAAAAACTAAACTTAAAAATTGGCTTCAAATGACTTCTACTTACTCTCCGTGCATCTTCATCCGCATCATATTGAACTTAATTGAAAATTTAGTCAGGATCATGGGAGCCTACTTAAAAATCGTAGGATCGTTGGAGTCTACTTAGGATTCACTGACTTAGAAGTCTATAGTGCTCTTTTGATCATTCTTTGATCGCATGGATCGAGAATCGTAGGATCGTAAGATCTGGATCAGGAGTTAGATAACCATACGTTAGATGGAATGACACTTTCTAACAAATATTTCATGGAAATCAATGTCTATGACCAAGAATTGGGATTAAGAATGCATTTTCCGCTGTAGCAATCGACTAAACGATTTTGCATGCGTGAGATCTCGTCGGAGAAGCAAGAAAGATGATGCTTTAAGTGATGCTTGGAGGGTATGTGACCAAGATTAATTCCTAATGGATCCTAGCGAAAAGACACTACAAGGAAGACTTTTACCGCCGACGGAAATATTTCTTTCCATGAGCATAATATTTGTTTTCGCCGACGGAAATACAAATATCGGTTGGTATAAACCTATTGATTATTTTTTTGAATATTTTCTACCAACATAAATTTATATTCTGACGGTATAAATAATTTTACCAACGATTAATATAATTTCATTTGTTAAAATCATATATTTTATGTCCTGTAGTATGTCCGCGAGTATGTCCTGTAGTATGTTTCTCCCAACTAAGAAAAAGCATTAACAAGCACTTGCCAGACCTTAATGATCTGGGTCTATGCTATGCTGCAGACATGACAGAGGTTAGTGATGGAGAAAACTTCAATTATTGGGCTAAATGACTAAATCAATATTTTTTTAGAGTTAAAAAAAAATTATACATAAATAGGGGGAAAGAGAGGAGAAAACAAGGGATGGTAAGGCACCTAGGGCTGTCAACTGGATGGGCACCAGTTAGCCTTGGCAAGCCCAGGCCTGGCCCTTATATATTTAGACGGGCTCAGGCCTGGACCTGGGCCCTAGTTCCGAAGAATAAAAAAGCCGGTCCTTTGAGGGCCTGGGCCTAAATATGAGGCCTTAGACCTTATTCTACAAACGGAATGCTATGTATGAGAATATAGGAAAATTAAGAGTACTGACTTCTCTGAATTCCTATGGCAACGAACAGCCAGTTTTTTTTTTTTTTTTGTGGGGGGGGGGGGGGAGGCGGGGGGGAGGGGTTAATTGATGATTACTCCCTGACATAACAAATCACTTAGGTGCAGGACATTGAAAATTTTCATTTAACATCAGATCCCTCTTATTCCCCTTAAACCCAAAATTACCCTTATCCTCTTCTTCCGTCTTCTCTCAATTACGTGACGGCGACGACGAGCAACTCCGGCATGATCCAACGTCGGCAGCAGCTCCAGCGAGACAGCAGCGGCATGATTTAATGCACCTGCACACCAGACAGATGAGCCTGAAGAGCAAGCCAATGGGCCGTCCCATTAGCCACACCAGGGATTTAATGCACCTGCACCCCAGACAGATGAGCCCAGAGCAATTGGCAAAAGAGAACGAGCAGACTAATTAAGCTCCGCAGTACAACCTTTGCTAACGACAATGACATCCTGAGCACTCGAAGCATCCGTCAGAACCACCACCCGACGGTACTCACGAGCACCGACTGTACTCGACACCGGTATGCTGCCGCAACGCATATATGTCCCTCCGAAGTGGTAAGAACCCATGCACCACTAGCCACCCCATCCGACGTCTTAAAGGCCCCATCCGCCCACATAATGTAGCCCACTTCTAGCCTCAGAACCCCTTCTGAGTGGGAAAGATCTACATATATATCTTTCCCCCTTAATATTAAGTCTCATATTAGTATCATTGCGATCATGCCGCATTGTCCATCCTTTTACGTGTCTTTAATTGTGGCTGCACGTCTTGAGAATTTTCATAACTGAGAGAAAACACTTTGAACCCACCCATGAAGAGCAATATCTAAAACCTGTAGTTATCCGGTTGTTGTTTAGCCAAGAAGGGTACCAACAAAATGTTGCACTCAGTGCTTCTTCAACGGGCGCCAACCCAATGACTATTCAATGACCACCCTGACCCACTAACCTATATAATAAAATAAAATATATAAAAATAATAAATAAACATAATTATATATATTTATATATTATTAATTGGGCCGGGCCCATCTCCCACCTCAGTAGCCCCATCTCTAGCCTCACTCCCACCTAGCTAGGCCTGTCAAAGGGCAGAGCCAGGGCAGGGTTGGGGTCAAATCGGTCTCGGTCCTTTATTTTAAGAGGTAGGTCCTAGCCCGGCCCTAGCCCTTCAGGGCTAAAAAATGATGGGCTTCAAGGGCCAGGACCGATCAAGGACCAAGTTGATATCACTATGATGAGGATTATAGACATATCTATTTATTTAGTGAGGTCATTAAGAAAGGGTTAAAACTTATAAATTATTAAACAGGCCGGGCCCATCTCCCACCTCAGCAGCCCCATCTCCAACCTCCCTCTCTCCTAGTCGCACGCTGGTTAACGCGACCCCACCTGGTCTCCCGACTCCCACCTTCGCAACCCCTCCGTAGCTTGCTTGACATATATGGTTACTCCCTCGAACGATTCACATTCTTTTCAGTCACTTCTTACACCCTTCCAGTTTCAGGTCTTTCTTGCAGCCCATGCTCACTAGGGGCCCGTTCATACAGGCATGGCTACTCCTCTATCGAATTTTATTAAATTATTAATCCTAAGGTGTGTTGAACCCAAGTTCCTGATGTTAGGTGCTTTGGAGTTATTAAACCGAAGTTCAGCAAACATCTTGGCCTTAGATGTTCCAATATATTTGAAAGATGAGTGAAGTATTAGGACTTGGGGAGGCCCGTCTTCTATATCTAAAACCGCTTGCTTGAAATTAGGATCCTCAAAGTCGGGCCTATCAGGTTAGGATCCATGATTCTCTTAAACTGCAGATTATCCCAGTGAACCCTTTTTTTTTGGATACCTAATGTATAAATCAATCCTTAATTACAGTAAATTGTATGCTATAGTTGGATATTACTTTGTACGTTAATGTTCTGTGTATATACTATTGGTTGTTGATTCTAATGTATACTAGTAAAAAACCCGGGCAATGCCCGAATTTGCTTGATGCACGCCATTTGGCAAAGACGACGTCGCAATTGTTCGAAGAAGTGTGATATCTAAAGTGAGTGTGATTCTCTTATTAGAGAGAGAGAGAGAGAGATTAACAGACCATTAAATATCATTGAATGAAAATTTATCATCTTTATGATAGGTTTTTAAATGGATTTTAAAAAGAGCCGCGTTCACACACGGAAGAAGAATTCTAGCTCTTTAAAAGGTCCACGTGTCACAACACGGGAGAGAGGTTTCCATTTTAGTGTATATATATATATATATATATATATATATATATATATATATATATATATATATATATATATGAGTATGACTAGGAATATATAATAAGTCAATATAGATATGAATGTATACAAAACAAAATTGATATATTCCACCAGACATCTTAGATTCTTGGGGCATGAGCTGAATTTATCTCTCATTGTTTCCCATAGTGGAAAATCACAATAATTTGATTGATTATTAGTTTCGATTAGTATTTTCTTTTAGGATTTTATTTGCTGCAAACCCAAGCAGAAACCCATCATAGGCATAGAATGATAAGGTCTATTGCAAGAATTAGAAAAATCAAAGAACCAAAACTGGACAACGTGAAATAGAAAAACCGTAGAACAATAAACTCACAGCAATAAGAACCATATAAAGTCCATTCATAACCCCTGTAAATCAAACAAGAAAATCAACAATTGGAGTCAATTCGGAAAAAAAGATATCATTTTGAAGTCTCCAATACGTGCCAGAGTTTAAGTTCTAGAGGCATATAAATACTGATTGAAAACCCAATTAAATTTTAACAATCAGAACCATTAAATCATGATAGACTGAGACACTGTTTGAATTTCAACTAAAAAACCCAATTAAATTTTGTCGTATGTATTACATTATTCAACAATCCTAACCCTCTTAAGTTGTTGAAATTTCAGCAGTATGTATTTCACTCAATCGCTTTTGGGAGTATTAGGCATTGTTTTTAAATTAAACTATAAAATCATTAATATTTGCAATCTTATTTGAAAGTTTATGGTTCCATGATTCTATTGTTTAAGCATATGCGTTGCACATGGATATTGAAAATCTGATTTTCCTTTTAAAATCAAAATTTTCTTTAAAAGGAACTCATCAAAATACTCGGGTATTGGATCAGATTTTGAAATGCCAATTCGTTTATAAATTTGATGCATCTGATTTTGCAAAATGAATTTGGATTAGGCTCGGGTATTGCTAAGATTTCACAAGAAGCAGCAACACGAAATAGGATAAATTATGCTACTATCACTACACTATTACGCCTTAATTTTATATTTACAAGCATTCATATATGTCTGCGCAGAATGATTTGTTAGGATTGATGTGTTCTAAGCTTGTAAAACTTTATGTTTTGGTCTAATAAAGATTGATAGTTATTATTAAATGAGATGCATATAGGTGCGTAACATAGTTACGTGTTCTTTAGAGAACAGAGAGCCATGGTTATATGGTAGTCCACTGAGTTGAAGACTAAGTGGATTGGTCCCGTATAACCTAAATATGTTCGCAGCTATGATCAGGTTGGTCGCCTCATCATGGTAAGCTGTTGGCGATGACAGTTCATGGGATGTCTTCACCATGGTCATCACCAGGCACAGTATCTGTGGCTGAACGGAACTAACACGGTGTACAGATCAGTGAGCAGACACTGGTACACTAAGCCGTGTTTCTGCTTAGGGTAAAACGGTCCTAAACCCTGAGGAACCACGACTGATGGACTAACCAGTTACGTGGTGCTTTGGCGCACCAATGTGTGAGGGTCCATATGCAGTGATCCAAAACCACGGTGTACTGGGTTACCCGGCTGGCGTTGCATTAGCGTGTCACTCCTGCAGGCCATCCACACCTCTGATGGGAGGTGCGTTCCTTGGTGTGACTTACACTGTACCAAACCCAGGCCTGGTGGTTATCAGTTTGACTGTTGACCGGGTTCGGTTACTCGACGGGGTAATTAGAGGTACGATGTATAGGTCAACCTGGAAGGAACCAAGTCATATGATCATTCGAGTCTGACGGTAGTCTTCACCGCTCGAAGTGAATCATGGCATCAAGTGGAGGGACAACGGGTTTACCACTACTAAGCGGAGAGCAGGGGTATGATGGAGAACATAGTAAGTCTGGGTGAATTGGAGTGTAGCCTGCGTCGCACTCTGGGTGGCTACGCAGGTTAACTCGAGCTCAGAGGATCGATGGTACACTCGGGTAGTGTGTCGATCGAGCTTGAGTTGGAAGCCATGAACCCCGGTCCCTGATGGTTCCACCTTATCAACATTATGTACGGTTCTTGAACCGTCTCCTCGGAACACCATAAGCATGAGGAAGAAAGAAGTATACGCTCCGTGTGTGCATGGCACTAGAGCACGGTAGATGCGTAACTACATACGAGTACTAAGGGTTGAGCCCGAGACTAGTGCAGAGTCGTATGTAGTAATCCCTAGCCATAAGTGAACTTCGCTGCATAGGTGCGATGCACCGGGATATATTGCGAGTTGACTAGTTGACTTTGCTAGAGGCACCCTCCGGTGGCCTCAGTTAATAGTAGGTAACTAGTAAAGATCACTTAAGTAATGGCCGCTAGGCATCGCACGCTAGAAATGGTCAAAATGAGGTGTCGGGGCGTTTTGGTAAAAACCTCACTCTGCCGGACCTCACTGTTGGTCGACCTCACTGGTGTGACACCTTGCTAGGGCCGGCCCTATGATGTAGGGATAAGAATCCCTCATCTATAGGGCTGGCCATATAGATAGGGACAGGGCGATAAAACGGTTAAGATCGAGCCCTAAAAAGTGGGAAAACGGATAAATACGCGGAGAGATAAAAAGGAGATAATGGAGAGATAATGAGAGGGGGTCATTATCCCCTTGGATCCCTATCCAAGGGGTTTGGCCGGCCCTATAAAGGGACCTATGGGGCGCCGGCCCCATAGGATGCAAAAATCTGAACCCCCTCCTCTCTCTAATCTCTCTAGTTCTCTCCCTAATCTCTCTCCGTTTCCCGCTTGCTACTTCGTCTTCCTCGCGTGGAGTTCTGAAGAAGGAGAAGGGTCGTTCTTCGGAGGCACTCAGAGATCCGAGAGCGACGTTCCATGCATCGTGTGAGATCCGGTGAACAAGAAGGCAACATCTCCATTCGTACCGTCGGCATCTTCGCGAACGATCTTCCGTCTCCATCGACAAAGAAGACAATTCTCCACGGTTAAAAGATCCGTACAAAAGGTATGTGTAATCTAACATGTAGATCTAGCGGGCATTATGATTTGCATCCATGCTAAGTTAATCATTACGCTAGATTGCCGTTAGGGGTTTTCGATTCTCGTGCATACACATGCACATATATGTAGATTAGTTTCAATGAAAGTTTAAATCGTGTAACGTGCACCATGAACGGTCTTTCGACCGCCAAATCGTTTCCGCTGCGAGCCTCTGACCCGGATTAGATTCCAACAATTGGTATCAGAGCCGCATTAGTGGTGTGCGTTTCACGTTTTTTTTATGAAACTAACATGTGTGCGCATGATGAATGCGTGAGATCATCGGGGTTCTTACGCTTAGATCATGCATATGTATAGATTGTGCTTGTTCTATTGATCATTCTTGCAGGGCGCCGCTATAAAAAATCTAGATCTATGCTTTGTGCTTGCTACCGGGGGTCGGACCCCGAGTTAGCAATTGTCTGGATTTGTTTTTAGTGTGTGGATTTGTAATTGAGCCTTAGATTGGGTGAGTGATGGGGGATGACCATCCTCGGTTTCCCATGGCTTTTTTCTAGGTGTGTTTTTCTTTTCTTTCTAGGAAATTGTGTACGACTGAGCACTTGCTCGTAGCGTACTAGACTTTTTCGGTTACAGATCGAGAAGAAAGATGTGCCAAAGAAATCCACCATCGGGAGCGGAAGCGGAACCCTGGAGGATGAAGACGATCCGGCAAAGTGTTCGCGAGCGCGACGGAGGAGCCGGACCGAGGAACCTTGCGAAGAAAGCTAGAGGCCTGCGCTGTGCTAATTAGGTTCAGGGGTCGGACCCTGAACTTAATTCAGTTTTAATGGTTGCTTTCTTTAATTAGTTCTTTAAGCTTCATATCGAACCCCGATGAGATAATGTGATTATCAGTTTTCAGAGGGATGCCTTTCCCCTCCGGTCCAAGCGACTGTTTGAGGTTAGGATCCCGCTAGATGACGCCTATTATTTAGTTGACTTTTAATGTTAGTGGGATCCCATCACATATGGTTATGCCACCATTAGGAGAGCACCCGACTAGTCGGGTGTGCCTATTTGGCCAGCATCAAAATCAAAGATGAGATGGAGATCCATTGAACATCAATTGTCAAATCTATAAGCGAGGCGCCATGACTAGTGAGAGTCCTTTCCAGTGAGTCTGACTCTAGGATTAGCTCCAGAGCATTAGCGTGATAACCAATTTTGCAAAGCATCGATATTCTTGGAATATGTAATGTGACCCTTGAATGGAGAAATCCACTTGAGGCAGGGACTATGATATTCCGAGAGTGATTAATGCTAGGCGAAGGGCTTGAACGCTAGTGGGAGCATGGTGTGACCAGGGTCTAGTATTTAGGAGGTCGCTACCTTTGCATTTGTATAAATTCATACTCGCAAAATAACCCTCAGAATTATAAGGGATGCAAGAGAGGACTTTTATAAGATCCTCTGGCCTCCACGGCCAGTCGTTTTGTGTTTGGGTGGGGATGCATAACTTCACACCCCCTAGGATGGGAGCTGTGTGTTTCCATGCCAAATTACTTAATGACCTCCCTGCGGATATGGCGATTATGGGGCCAGGAGAGAAGGGCTTTTCATCCCACCCTAGTGGGGGCCGCATGAACTCCCGTGTCGTAATTGCTTAGGCTCGTGGGTAAGCATCCTAGGTACACGTGAGGTATTCGTTGCGAAGACAACGGTGATCACGTGGTACTGGCCGAAAGATAACCATGGTCCATCACAGCCCTTAGTTGGCAGATTTGGATAGGGTCAAGGAAAAGGCCCGTGTGAGCGGATTGACGCTGTATGATGCCCCCTAGGGCAGGTACAGTCGATTCCGAGATCTTACATACATGGTTAATTAATCCATGGTAATGACTTCGCTTGAGGGTAGCGTTGACATATGGATATAATTAGCTTGTTTTAAAAATCCATAAAATAAGTTTTTATGCATACTCATTTTTCAATCTTTATTTTCAGATGACAAAGTTAGACCCCCTGTCCGCTATCCTAAATGACCACAAACTTACCGGTCCCAACTATGAGGACTGGAAGCGCAACCTGTACCTGGTCCTAAGGATTGGTAAACATATGTCAGCCCTTAATGACCCTGAGCCAGATTTGCCAGGACCCAATGCCACAGAGGCACAGTTAAAGGCATTCACTGACTGGAAGGAATCTAATGACATATGTAAATGCTATATAATAGCATCCTTGCAAACAACTCTGCAGAAGCAAGTCGAGGAGATGCCCGACGCTTCTGACATGATGTTGTATTTGAAGGAGATGTTTGAAGGTCACAATCGCGTTACGCGATACCTTACCATCAAGAAACTCGTCGGCACTAAGATGTCCAATGGGACGCTGGTTCGGGAACACATGATGAAAATGTTTGGGTTCCAGAACGAACTAGCTACCATGGACATTGTGCTAGAAGGCGAGGTGATGACAGACATCTTCCTCTCGTCACTGTCTGGAGCCTTTGAAGGCTTTGTCACCAACTTTAATTTGAACAAGTTGGCTATGACAAATGCAGAGCTTTTGGGAACTCTCCAGGCAGCTGAGGATGGCTTCAAGCAGAAGGGCGAAGCACTTCACATGCAACGCAGATCCTTCAAGAAGCCTGGTAAACCTCAGGGCAAGAAACATAAAAAGAAACCTAAGTCACTGCCTGTGCAGGACTCTGCTGGGGCCTCTGGGTCTGGAGAATCAAAGAAACCGAGCACGAAGTGCTTCCGGTGTGGCCAGAAGGGTCATTGGAAGAAGGACTGCAAGAAGCCTCAGAATGCTGGTGAAGGTAATCTACAACTCTTAGTTGTTGAATCATTTCTTTCAAGTAATAGTACTTTTGCTAGTTGGATTGTGGATTCTGGATCCACTAACCATGCATGTAACTCTCTTCAGGGGTTTCGGGAAAGCAGAAGATTGCTTGATGGAGAGGTGACATTGAGCATGAGAACTGAGGCCGTGGCTGCTGCTGAAGCTATTGGAGATGTTAATCTTAGTTTTTCGAATAATAAGACTTTGACACTTACAGATGTCTTTTATGTACCGTCCTTGCGACGTAATTTAATTTCTGTTTCTTCTTTAGTTAATGAAGGTTATTCAGTTTATTTTGATGCTTCTGGTGTGTCGTTTAAACTGAATGGAACTTTTATAATAAGAGGAATGGTTCAGAATCATCTCTATGTTGTAAGTCCTAAATTTGAAAAAGATAACATAATAACTTCAGCATTTAATGTTAATTCATTTAAGCGTAAGAATCCTTCGAAAAATTTAACCCACCTGTGGCACTTACGACTTGGGCATATTGCCTTAGATAGGATCCATAGAATGGTGAAGGCCGGGCTTCTGGAAACAGATCCTATGGAGATCCTTCCCACCTGTGAATCCTGCCTGGAAGGCAAGATGACCAAGAGGTCCTTTAAAGGTAAAGGAGTAAGAGCCACTGAGGTATTAGAGTTAATCCATTCGGATGTCTGTGGACCCATGAATGTCAAGGCGATAGGAGGCCATGAGTATTTCATCACATTCATTGATGATTACTCAAGATATGGTTACATTTACCTGATGCATCGGAAGTCAGAATCCTTTGACATGTTCAAAGAGTTCAGGGCTGAAGTAGAAAAGCAGACAGGTAAATATATAAAAACCCTTCGATCTGATCGAGGAGGTAAATACCTATCTGACGAGTTCCTAGGGTATTTGGTGGAGCATGGGATAAAATCTCAGTTAACTGCTCCAAGTACCCCACAACAGAATGGAGTTTCCGAGAGAAGGAATCGAACCTTGTTGGACATGGTTCGTAGCATGATGAGTTACGCCAGTTTACCAATGACCTTTTGGGGATATGCCCTACAAACAGCAGTTTATATTCTGAATCACGTTCCGTCTAAGTCAGTGCCTCAGACCCCTAGAGAACTGTGGTCAAAGCGAAAGCCATTAATACAGCATTTCAGAATATGGGGATGCCCTGCACATGTGCGAAGGGATAAGAGGGAAAAGATGGAATCTAAAACCAGAGTATGCTTATTTGTAGGGTATTCCAAGGAGACCAAAGGTGGTCTATTTTATGATCCTGAGGAAAAGAAGGTGATCGTTTCTATGAACGCTTATTTCCTAGAACAGGATTATATTGTGGACCACAAACCTACTAGTAAGATAGTTCTGGATGAGCTACTGGGTACTAGATCAGAGAGCGCATCCAAAAACATAGTGGGAGCTGACATTACAGATAATAATATACTAGATACTGTAGAACCTATTAATCCTGTAACACCACCACCACCTCGTCGCAGTGGGAGAAACATCAGAGCTCCTGACAGATACTATGGAGAAACCTTATTGGTTGATCCAGAGGGTCAGGAGGATGACCCACTGAGCTACGATGAGGCAATGGGAGCTTCTGACAGCTCTGACTGGTAAAAGGCTATGGAGGCAGAAATTGAATCAATGTCCCATAACGCAGTCTGGACTCTTGTTACACCATCATCCAATATTAAACCTATTGGGTGTAAGTGGGTGTATAAGAAGAAGAGAGGATCCGATGGTACAATAGAGACTTATAAAGCTAGATTAGTTGCCAAGGGTTATACCCAGAGAGAAGGGATCGACTTTGACGAAACCTTCTCGCCGGTAGCTATGATAAAGTCTATTCGGATCCTCCTATCCATTGCAGCCCATTACAACTGGGAGATCTGGCAAATGGATGTCAAGACAGCATTCCTTAACGGAAATTTGGAAGAAGATATTTATATGATTCAGCCACCAGGCTTTGAGTCAGAGGGTCAGGAACATCTAGTTTGCAAGTTGCAGAAGTCCATTTATGGACTAAAGCAAGCATCTAGAAGTTGGAACATCCGTTTTGATCAGGCAATCCAGTCGTATGGATTTAATCAAAACGAGGATGAACCATGTGTATACAAGAGGACTGATAAGACCACAGTAGTATATTTGATACTTTACGTAGACGATATTCTACTCATTGGAAATGATGTAGGAATATTGTCAACGGTAAAGGTCTGGTTGTCAACACAGTTCGATATGAAAGACCTAGGTGAAGCGAGTTATGTTTTGGGGATCAAGGTAACACGTGATCGCCAGAACAGGATTCTCTCGCTGTCACAGGCCGCGTATATAGATAAGGTTATGGCTAGGTTTGACATGCAAGACTCCAAGAAGGGTTTTGTGCCATTTAGACATGGCATAAAACTGTCTAAGGATCAATGTCCTAAGACACCTGAGGAGAGAGCATAAATGCAGAAGATACCTTATGCCTCGGCATTGGGTAGTCTAATGTATGCTATGCATTGTACAAGGCCAGATATCTATTTCGCAGTAGGCATGATGGGTCGGTTTCAGTCGAATCCGGGTCCAGATCACTGGACAGCAGTGAAGTGTATACTCAAGTACCTTTGTAGAACAAAGGACTATGAGTTGGTTTACACTGGACAAGAACTGACGCCGATTGGATACATAGATTCTGACTTTATGTCAGATTTGGAATCCAGGAAGTCGACATCAGGTTTTGTGTTTATGTTAGGAGGAGCAGCGGTTAGTTGGCAGAGTGTGAAGCAGAAATGCATCGCAGACTCTACCACAGAGGCTGAGTACGTTGCAGCGTGCGAGGCAGCCAAAGAGGCGGTATGGCTCAAGAAATTCCTTACGGATTTAGGGTGCGTACCAGAGGCCCAGTTACCTATTGTGCTTTACTGCGACAATAGTGGGGCGGTAGCACAAGCTAAGGAGCCAAGACATCACCAAAAGGAGAAGCACATCGAGCGCAAGTTCCACTTGATTCGGCAGTTTCAAAAGCAAGGGCGAGTAGCGGTGACACAGATTGCATCTACAGATAATGTTGCTGATCCTTTCACAAAGGCAATACCTACCAAGGCATTCGAGCGACATGTGGACGCGATGGGAGTCAAAACCGTTTTGCTTCGCTAGACCAAGTGGGAGATTGTTAGGATTGATGTGTTCTAAGCTTGTAAAACTTTATGTTTTGGTCTAATAAAGATTGATAGTTATTATTAAATGAGATGCATATAGGTGCGTAACATAGTTACGTGTTCTTTAGAGAACAGAGAGCCATGGTTATATGGTAGTCCACTGAGTTGAAGACTAAGTGGATTGGTCCCGTATAACCTAAATATGTTCGCAGCTATGATCAGGTTGGTCGCCTCATCATGGTAAGCTGTTGGCGATGACAGTTCATGGGATGTCTTCACCATGGTCATCACCAGGCACAGTGTCTGTGGCTGAACGGAACTAACACGGTGTACAGATCAGTGAGCAGACACTGGTACACTAAGCCGTGTTTCTGCTTAGGGTAAAACGATCCTAAACCCTGAGGAACCATGACTGATGGACTAACCAGTTGCGTGGTGCTTTGGCGCACCAATGTGTGAGGGTCCATATGCAGTGATCCAAAACCACGGTATACTGGGTTACCCGGCTGGCGTTGCATTAGCGTGTCACTCCTGCAGGCCATCCACACCCCTGATGGGAGGTGCGTTCCTTGGTGTGACTTACACTGTACCAAACCCAGGCCTGGTGGTCATCAGTTTGACTGTTGACCGGGTTCGGTTACTCGACGGGGTAATCAGAGGTACGATGTATATGTCAACCTGGAAGGAACCAAGTCATATGATCATTCGAGTCTGACGGTAGTCTTCACCGCTCGGAGTGAATCATGGCATCAAGTGGAGGGACAGCGGGTTTACCACTACTAAGCGGAGAGCAGGGGTATGATGGAGAACATAGTAAGTCTGGGTGAATTGGAGTGCAGCCTGCGTCGCACTCTGGGTGGCTACGCAGGTTAACTCGAGCTCAGAGGATCGATGGTACACTCGGGTAGTGTGTCGATCGAGCTTGAGTTGGAAGCCATGAACCCCGGTCCCTGATGGTTCCACCTTATCAACATTATGTACGGTTCTTGAACCGTCTCCTCGGAACACCATAAGCATGAGGAAGAAAGAAGTATACGCTCCGTGTGTGCATGGCACTAGAGCACGGTAGATGCGTAACTACATACGAGTACTAAGGGTTGAGCCCGAGACTAGTGCAGAGTCGTATGTAGTAATCCCTAGCCATAAGTGAACTTCGCTGCATAGGTGCGATGCACCGGGATATGTTCCGAGTTGACTAGTTGACTTTGCTAGAGGCACCCTCCGGTGGCCTCAGTTAATAGTAGGTAACTAGTAAAGATCACTTAAGTAATGGCCGCTAGGCATCGCACGCTAGAAATGGTCAAAATGAGGTGTCGGGGCGTTTTGGTAAAAACCTCACTCTGCCGGACCTCACTGTTGGCCGACCTCACTGGTGTGACACCTTGCTAGGGCCGGCCCTATGATGTAGGGATAAGAATCCCTCATCTATAGGGCCGGCCATATAGATAGGGACAGGGCGATAAAACGGTTAAGATCGAGCCCTAAAAAGTGGGAAAACGGATAAATACGCGGAGAGATAAAAAGGAGATAATGAGAGGGGGTCATTATCCCCTTGGATCCCTATCCAAGGGGTTTGGCCGGCCCTATAAAGGGACCTATGGGGCGCCGGCCCCATAGGATGCAAAAATCCGAACCCCCTCCTCTCTCTAATCTCTCTAGTTCTCTCCCTAATCTCTCTCCGTTTCCCGCTTGCTACTTCGTCTTCCTCGCGTGGAGTTCTGAAGAAGGAGAAGGGTCGTTCTTCGGAGGCACTCAGAGATCCGAGAGCGACGTTCCGTGCATCGTGTGAGATCGGGTGAACAAGAAGGCAACATCTCCATTCGTACCGTCGGCATCTTCGCGAACGATCTTCCGTCTCCATCGACAAAGAAGATAATTCTCCGCGGTTAAAAGATCCATACGAAAGGTATGTGTAATCTAACATGTAGATCTAGCGGGCATTATGATTTGCATCCATGCTAAGTTAATCATTACGCTAGATTGCCATTAGGGGTTTTCGATTCTCGTGCATACACATGCACACATATGTAGATTAGTTTCAATGAAAGTTTAAATCGTGTAACGTGCACCATGAACGGTCTTTCGACCGCCAAATCGTTTCTGCTGCGAGCCTCTGACCCGGATTAGATTCCAACATGATTTACAAGCAGTTTTTTATGTTCAGGTAAATGTCTTTCTTGCCTGGTCTTTATTGCACTCATCTGCATTCGCTGCCATCTTCCTCCTCAGCAAGGGAGAAAGTGATCCAGCTCATACAAGATTCTGTGAGTTGAGAGTTCAACAATATTGGATGTCCTTTTCCAATATATTCCATTGAAGCTTGGTGCAAGTAACCTGAAGAAGAAGGATGTTGAGCTTGCAGTTGAATCATCTAAGGCTGCAAATAATGCTAAGCATGTTATAACTACATGCTCTTTGTTTGCATATGTAGAGTCACTTTGGCCTGTTGGAAGTAGGCAAATGACTTCACTTAGGCCTGTTGGAAATGAGCAAATGGCTTCACTTTGGCATGTTGGAAGTGAGCAAATGGCTTCATTTGTTATAACTTTAGCTCTTTTGTGGTATATATTAGTTCGTTTGAGGTTTATGATGGCTGTGGTTTACGAATGTTGACAGAGGGGCTAAATGCAGACGGGACATATTTCAGGGTTCAAATTATTCAAACAAAAAAAAAACAGAATTAAGTGACCAATATTATGAAATAAGGTGTATAGCTCAGGGGAGGTTTTTGTAATTTTTTCTAAAATCTAGGTGTAGGGTCCAAGTTTAAAGCTATGGTTACTTGCATGGATGGATGTAGAATAACTGGATATAGTTTGAGTCCTTAAGACACCCATCATTGAATGTATAGTGTGCTGCTGTTCGATGTCTATTTCTTTTAGTGTTTTTATAAAATTTTTAATTATATGGAGAATGTTGGGTTTTGGGATCCCAACATAGGTTAGCTTTGGAGACCAATGGTTATGTTGAGAGCTGTTAACCGTGAGCTAGACTTCACATTCAAAACTTTGTAACATCCCACGTAGCATGGGATAAGCTGTTGTTTGTTGTAACATCCCAACGTGACATGCGATAAGTTGTTTGGTGTAACAACTACGGCTGCAACTTGGGTGGGTTAGATCCGACCCAACCCGAGTTTTGGGCGGGTTTGGATTGATGTATTCGAAGATTGGGTTGGGTTAAGATTGAAAAAATATAAATATACAACCCAAGTTGAATTCGAGTCGGACTCAGATTGAGGGGTCGAACAACCCGGCCCAATCTGAACCCGAGTGCTCATGTATGAATTTGATTATGTGATATATAGGTGACAATCACAACCATCCAAGGAAACTAAGCTTAAGTCTTTGAAGTGCTATTTTAGTCTTCTCCTGAATCATAACTTTAACATCCTTGACGGTGTGATTCAGTGCTACATAGAGAGAGAAAGTATTGTGTATTCGTAGTTCGAGTATTGATCCACCTTGAATGTGATAGTATGCAAGAGTTTTGTCCTAATGGCCTTAAGAATCAATCGAATGTACAGGAGCATCTGATTAGTCATCTTGGATTCCTTTTAAGAGCATGTTAAGACCACAATCTCTATGCTATTTTGTTGATGTTCAATACATCTGCCTTTTCTTTTTCTTTTATTTTTTATTTAATTCAGGGTAG
>OX393554.1:81492291-81532246 GCA_947650365.1 Chamaelirium japonicum
TATATATATATATATATATATATATATATATATATTTATACATATATATATATATATATATATATATATAGTAGTGATTCATTACGGCCGGGGTTAACGTGCGGATTCCGTGCGGCGGGGGGCCGGGGGGTGTACGGGCCGTCCTATCAACCGATTCAATGATCGGGATTCAGCCCCCCCACCAACCGTAGCTGTTACTGTGGCGGTCATTCGATCATTCAATTGTTTCCCACGGATCTCATCCGTTCGATCATTCGATTGAACGGCTATAACTTTTAACCGGGGCGGAAAGATTTGTGCCGTTCGATTCACGACGATCGGACGGTCGGGGTTCAACCCCCCCACCAAAATCGCTATTACTGTGCCCGCCATAGTAACAGCTGCGGTCGGTGGGGGGGCTAAACCCCGGCCGTCCGATCGTCCTGAAACGAACGATACAAATCTTTCCGCCCCGGTTAAGAGTTATATCCGTTCAATCGAATGATCGAACGGATGAGATCCATGGGACACAATTGATTTTTTGTCCTATTCAATTGTGTCCCACGGATCTCATCCGTTCGATCTTTCGATCGAACGGATAAAACTCTTAACCGGGACGGAAAGATTTATGCCGTTCGATTCACGACAATCAGACGGCCGGGGTTCAACCCCCCACCGAAATCGTTGTTACTGTGCCCGCCACAGTAACAACGATCTGTCGGTGGGGGGCTGAATCCCTATCGTTGGATCGGTTGATAGGACGACCCATACACCCCCCGGCCCGCCGCACGGAATCCGCACGTTAACCCCGGCCGCAATGTATCACTACTATATATATATATATATATATATATATATATATATATATATATATATATATATATATATATATATATATATATATAGAATCCTGCTCACCTACGGGACGTCCCGCACCGGCAAAATGCTGGACAGGTTCTGAGCCGTCCTATTCACTTTAATCGTGTGGTGGAGAAAAGAGCCGGATGCAGCATGTATTTGGGTGGGGCCTACCACCTGATGATTTCTCCTCTCTGTTCCTCTCTCTCTCTCTCTCTGTTCCTCTCTCTCTCTCTCTCTCTTCTCCGATGAACCCAGCCCCGACGGTGAATCGCACCGAGCCCTCGCCGGTATCGAGCCCACGTCGGCACCGAGCCCTCGCCGGCACCGAGCCCTCACCGGCACCGAGCCCTCGCCGGCACCGAGCCCTCGCCGGCACCGAGCCCACGTCGGCACCGAGCCCACGCCGGCACCGAGCCCACACCGGCATCCAGCCCCGACGGTGAACCCACCCAGCCCCGACGGTGAATCGCACTGAGCCCTCGCCGGCACCGAGCCCACGTCGGCAGTCGTTCGATTTTGACGGTGAGATCCCGATCAGATCTCGCCGTCGAAATCGAGAATCACCGTCCGGGCTGGGTGGGTTCCTCTCTCTCTCTCTCTCTGTTCCTCTCTCTCTCTCTCTCTTCTCCGATGAACCCAGCCCCGACGGTGAATCGCACTGAGCCCTCGCCGGCATCGAGCCCACGTCGGTACCGAGCCCTCGCCGGCACCGAGCCCTCACCGGCACCGAGCCCTCACCAGCACCGAGCCCTCGCCGGCACCGAGCACACGTCGGCACCGAGTCCACACCGGCACCGAGCCCACACTAGCATCCAGCCCCGACGGTGAACCCACCCAGCCCCGACGATGAATCGCACCGAGCCCTCGCCGGCACCGAGCCCACGTCGGCAGTCGTTCGATTTCGACGGCGAGATCCCGATCAGATCTCGCCGTCGAAATCGAGAATCACCGTCCGGGCTGGGTGGGTTCAGCGTCGGGGCTGGGTGCGATTCCCTGGTCGGGGCTGGGTGGAGGAGCGGCCAGGGGTGGCTGCCGGCTTCCGTTCGGCCGGCGATTCACCGTGGGGGGGGGGGCTGCGTTGGTTTATCGGAGAAGAGGGGGAGAGAGAGAGAGAAACACAGTGTGGGGGGAAATCTTCGTGCCGACCCGAAGACTTCGCCGCACCAGTCAATTGAAGTTTGAGTTGAAGAGATCGTTGTTCGATCTGTTGATTGAGGTTGCCGCAATCAGTATGCAAACAGAGAGAGTTTGAGACGAGAGATGTGATCTCGGAGTTCAACCGAAGCCTACGTCTCCGTGCTACAGGGAGCAACCCGAATTTACTAACACTTGCATTGAAGTGACCTCGACAGGCCGAGTATCACTGAAACCTCTCTGATCTCTTCAAAAACAAGAAGGAGATCGAAGAGAGGAGGATGAGAGGTTTTCCAGAGCCCTCGCCGGCAATGAGCCCACGTCGGCACCGAGCCCTCGCCGGCACCGTGCCCACGTCGGCACCGAGCCCACGCCGGCACCGAGCCCACGCCGGCATCCAGCCCCGACGGTGAACCCACCCAGCCCCGACGGTGAATCGTACCGAGCCCTCGCCGGCACCGAGCCCACGTCGGCAGTTGTTCGATTTCGACGGCGAGATCCCGATCAGATCTTGCCGTCGAAATCGAGAATCACCGTCCGGGCTGGGTGGGTTCACCGTCGGGGCTGGGTGCGATTCCCTGGTCGGGGTTGGGTGGAGGAGCGACCAGGGGTGGCTGCTGGCTTCCGTCCGGCCGGCAATTCACTGTCGGGGGGGGGGGGGCTGCGTTGGTTCATCGGAGACGAGGGAGAGAGAGAGAGAGAGAAACACATAGAGAGAGAGGAACAGAGAGGAGGAGAAGGCACCAGGTGGTAGGCCCCACCCGAATACGTCCCGCACCTGACTCTTTTCTCTACCGCACGATCGAAGTGAATCGGACGGCTCGGAACCTGTCCCGCATTTCGCCGGTGCGGGACGTCCTGTAGGTGAGCAGGATTTTATATATATATATATATATATATATATATATATATATATATATATATATATATATATATATATATATATATATATATATATATATATATATATATATAGGGAAATGGGTTCCTGGTACATTGTACCAGGGTATTGCCTGAGACAGTGCTCCGTATGCTGCCAAGTGGAATAGGGGACCAGCTGTACTCCATACGGGTGGGAAACCTGCGAAAATTCTTTATTTGCGAAACCCAGCCGTAGCCGTCCGATTAACCGATCAAACGATCGGTGTTCACCCCGCCCACCGACCGCAGCTGTTACTGTGCCGGGCACAGTAACAGCGATTTCGGTGGGTGGGGTGAACCCTGGCCGTCCGATCGGCGTGAATCGAACGGCCAAATATCTCTCCCGTCGGTTAAAATTGTTAACCGTTCGATCGAATGATCGAACGGGTGAAATCCCGTGGGACACCATCAAATAGGACAAAAGGTAATGATTGTAATCATTACCTTTTGTCCTATTTGATTGTTTCCCACGGGATCTCACCCGTTCGATCATTCGATCGAACGGTTAAAAATTTTAACCGGCCGGAGAGAAATTTGACCGCTCGATTCATGCCGATCGGACGACCAGGGTTCACCCCACCCACTACCTTTTGTCCTATTTGATGGTTTCCCACAGGATCTCACCCGTTCGATCGTTCGATCGAACGGTTAAAAATTTTAACCGGCTGGAGAGATATTTGGTCGTTCGATTCACGCCGATCGGACGGCCAGCGTTCACCCCACCCACCGAAATCGCTGTTACTGTGCCCGGCACAGTAACAGCTGCGGTCGGTGGGCGGGGTGAACACCGATCGTTCGATCGGTTGATCGGACGGCTACGGCTGGGTTTCGCAAATAAAGAATTTTCGCAGGTTTCGCACCCGTATGGAGTACAGCTGGTCCCCTATTCCACTTGGCAGCATACGGAGCACTGTCTCAGACAATACCCTGGTACAATGTACCTGGAACCCATTTCCCATATATATATATATACTAGTAAAAACTTCGTGCCCAAGGTCACGGAAAAGATTTCTAGGACGACAAAAATATTTCGAGGGCGGGGATAATTTTTAGAGGGTGGCGGCAACATTTTAGGGGCGGCAAAAGATTTTGAGGGCGTGAAACCTATAAATCCCCGTGCCCAAGGACACGAAAAAGATTTCAAGGGCGACGGAAACATTTTGATGACGGTGATAATATTTAGAGGGTGATGACAATATTTTGAGGGAGACAATGATAGTTCATGGGCAACGATATTATTTCGATAGGGGGGAGGGGGGGTCATACACGACCACTGCATCGCACTCTCCATAATATTTACAACCTTTTCTCTCTAAAATATTCTCGTTATATTATTTTCTCTACAAAATTAACTTTGCATGACATTTTGGATCAACATGAAAAAAAAGAATCGAAAAAAAAGTCTTTCAATTTTGTATGGATCTCTCTCTGCTCTTTTTCTCAGGCTGTCGAATTTGAGGAGTTGTGTCTTTCAATTTTGTATGGATCTCTCTCTGCTCTTTTTCTCAGGCTGTCGAATTTGAGGAGTTGTGCTGGGGCCATGCTATTGCTTACATAATTCGGTGGCTAAAGTCATTGAATTAGTGATTTCTTCTACGATGGAGCTGCTAGCCGTCATATATATAAATTCAAATTCTACGAAGTCCGATGACTGTCTAGAGAAGTTCCTAGAACGATAGTTGGACCGCCATATAGGTATATTTAATATTTTTTTTAACTTAATGCATTGTCATTGCTTGGAATAATAAAGATAGCTACTTCTGAAATACAATATCAGTAAGTAATATTTGGACGTCTATGATGATGTCTGTGCCAAGTGGCGTGCGTCAAGTTCATCCGAACATTGTTTGGGTTTCTTATTAGTCTCTCTATACTATAACATGTAGCAGGATGTATTTTACTGTAGCAGCAACAATACCGTTGATCATCCCCCTCTCATTCATATACACACCCAAAAAATTTAGAACCCTGTGTATGCGTGCGCGAATGCATATTTGTGAAGAGAGAGAGAGAGAGGGGGGGGGGGATATTAGGGTTTCCCCCAATTTCTAATTATTTTTAAATAATCTATAATTTTTTTATCCTTATTGCTTTAATATAATAAAATAGATTTGATGACCTCTATTGGAGCTTCTAGGCATGTGAAGTAGCTTCTAATAACCCTAAATTTATAGCAAAGGATCATAATGTGACTTATGATGAGGAAGTTGAGATTTTCCAGAGTGGCAGTTGTATGAAATTAGTCATTAAACAACATTCTCACAATATAGAGACTGTTTCAAGCAATGCTCTCCACCATATAGAAGTCTGAAACAAAAACTTGACAAAATCCGTATGATCCGCTTTTGAATAGCTTCACCACCTTAAATTCTCGGCGCAATCAGCAGTAGGTCATCGCTAGCTCTCGATCGATTCATTCCAACACCCGATTCGAAACTTGTAGGCTCCATAAGCTGTAGTCCTGTTCATCAGGAACAGGCTCCAAGTTAATTGCCCCACATTCTACATTCTTCAACAGGTCTTTTAAAATAACAGTTAGCATCAACATCAGTCGAACAAAACAGAAGATTCCATTGCAAAATCGGTTCACAAAAGGTCCATAAGAAAGAAAAGGAAAGAAGTATCAGGAAACCAACAGGAAAAATAAAGCAGTGCAACTCCAAGAACAAGATGTTCTGATTACCAGATCCATCGCAAGCATTGCAGAACCCATATTTGTAGTTGCAAAGGGTACACAAAAGGGGTTCATCTTCTTGTATGAGACCCTCAAAGCCTCTATAGCATCATTGAAAACCTGTGAAATAGTACCCACAATCCATGCATGAAATTTTGAATGCATGTAAAAGTAATATAAAACTATGTCGCCAAATGCACAGAGAAACATTTGTTTTGTTCATCAATATTTTGCAAACCTTCATTCCACCCATTGCAGACCCGATTAGAACTCCACATCTTGACTTGTCTAATTGATTCATGATCCCTTCTGTAACTCCACCATATGACAATGCTTTCTTGCCAGCTGTAAGTATATAAAGCATGAACTTGTCCATCCTCTTAGATAATTTAGGTGCCACCCATCCATCTGTTGAGAAAGATTTGATTTCTCTTGCAATTCTCTACACAAAATTCTCATGTGAAATACATGCACAAAAAAAGACATGATTCTTTTAATCTTGCTTGCTAAACCTTCATGCAACTAACCAATAAAGAAATATAGGTCTACCTAACTTTGAGTGAAGCCATCATACTTGCAGTGTTCTCTGAGGGAAACCTACCGTGGGATAAGTAGCACAGTCAAATGTTTCTATTTTGCTCAGTATTTTTTTACTGTATGTAGTAAATACTTCATTGTTAAAAAAATTAGTTTAGTTTCAGCCCAGTCCAAAAAAAATTTCTAGCTACGCCCCTGATCACATGCGCAAACCAAGCACAATAGCCTTGGGAAAAGAATGCTAAGTGTCCACACCGGGAGTCGAACATGGAACCTCTCCAACATGGGAAGAGGAAATACCACCAAGCCAAGAGCCCGTGGTTCAGACAATTATAAGAGGTTTAAGGGTATGATTTGATAATAAATTTTTTTTTTACAACCCCATGCAGCGCACGGGTTAATATCTAGTCCTTGAATAAAATGATCCCAAATAACATCATTATAAATTCAAGGCTAATATATTTCAATACATTTCCAAAACAAATTTTGATTTCGCGAAAAAGTCCAAATAACATCTCTCCAACAGTAAAAGACTAACATCTCAGACCATGCCAATCGAGCTCGAGGGGTTAACAGTTGGAAATGAAATAAAAGAATGTTCGAGGTTTATAACGGAACAACAGTGGAAAAAAATAGTTACAGGGCTACTGATGTTATCTTCTCTTCTCTTTTCTAGTCAAGCCACCACTAACAGAACTAACTCCCCTCACCACCTATTTGTTCGGAGAAGCTCAACGAATAAGGAACATGATCCGAAGGCACGATTAGACTCGAGAAAGGCATCTGAAAATACAACTTCAGGAAGGGAAGGAGGTTATATAGCGCCTGTTTTCGCTCGTTTCATTCCACCGTTACCAAAAGGCGAACTGCTGCCACCGGGATGGGGGCTATCCTCTCGTAAACCTGAATTTAATATGGCCAGTTCTCGAAGTTGTTGCCGCTTGTAGTGATCGTGTGACTCATCCTGTAGACAAAAAGGAATTAAACGATGATAATTCAGCTTTAGTTAAGAATGTAGAAACAGCTGAAAAGAATATATCGTGCAACGCGATTACGACAGAAGCTCTAGTGTGAAGGAGTAACTTGAGAACGCATTCATCAGTTTTTTGCAAACAATTGAACACATTCATCAGCATAAAACTCATCACCTCCATCTCTACACCTCCATCTCTACACCCATTGCAAAAAATTGAACGCATTCGAAATATTGTTCAGACAGAAAAGGAAAAAAAAAAGACTGTCAGAACATCAGAAAGAAAAGGAGGTGATCCTCGCACAGAAAAGGAAAAAAAAAAAAAGACTATTGTGTCAGAATTCAGTTTTTTGCAAACAATTGAACGCATTCATCAGTTTTTTGCAAACAATTGAACGCATTCATCAGCGTAAAACTCATCACCTCCATCTCTACACCTCCATCTCTACACCCATAATTCAGTTTTTTGCAAACAATTGAATGCATTCATCAGTTTTTTGCAAAAAAAAATACTATTGTGTCAGAACATCACCTCCACTTGATCCTCTCGATTCTCTTGCAGCCTCCTCACCTCGATCTCCTGTAATCGAAGAAGCATGTGAGAGAAGATGAGGATCAACTATATATAAAAGATTGCAAAAACCAGGCAAAAAACTGAATGCGTACATTAAGAGCTGCAAAAAAATGAATGCAATTTTAGAATTCAGTTTTTTGCAAACAATTGAACGCATTCATCAGTGTAAAACTCATCATTGAGAAGAATTTCAGATTTTTCATTGTGTATATCAGATTTTTCTGATTGAGCATAGGAAAACCTCATTGAGCAGAATTTCTGATTGAAAAATCTGAAATTCCATATACTGACATTATGCGATCAGTTTTTGTTAAGAAAAATTGAGCAGAATTTCTGATTGAAGGGTCATATGATCTGATATAAATATGATACACAATGTGAAAAACTCATAGACCTATGACCTATGATCAGGTTTTTATCATATTGAAGGGTCCTATGCTCAATCTGAAAAATCAGATTGAGTATAGGAAAACCTGATCGCATAATGTCTGTTTTCTGATTGAGCAGAATTTCTGATTGAAGGGTCCTTCAATCTGATTGCAGCCGTCTTAGGACCTAGAAAAAAAAATTTCAAAGAAAAAAACCCCTCTAGGTCCTTCATGCGGCACTACACATAAAAAAATTCAAAGAAAAAAACCCCTCTAGGTCGGAAAGGAGCCGCTAGCCAATCGAAATAGGCTTGCGGCTCATTTCCCGTTTCCTCTCTCTCTCTCTCTCTCTCTCTCTCTCATCTAGTTGAGGCTAGCTTTATGAATGCACTAACCTTAATTTAATAAATAAAATCTCAAGCTACAATAGGAAAATGAAAAATAAATCAGCAAAACCAACATAACCTTATTTTAATACGAATTGCAATGCCTTAATTTACATAGGGTTTTCTTTTTAGATCAATGGAAAATTAAAATCAGCAAAATGAGCCTTCTCTGCAATGACCCCACTTTTTTTTTGATTAATTTTTCATCACAGTTTTTGTCATAGTTTTTGTATTGGATCTCACTTGCACCAAAAAAATAGGAACCCAAATAATGGAACCTTTACGAATCAATATATGTATTGTTATGTCTTTATAGTGATTCAATCTTTTACTCTCAATTTTTTTGATTTTTCATAGGAAAAATCAGCAAAATCACAAAAAATAGGAGAACATTAATCACATTCATAGTTAACAAAAATATATATGTATGCAAGCATTTATGGATCCTTGCACTTTTTCTCAAGCATCCTCAAGAGAGTAAATACAAATTGTCGGATTATATAGTACAAACAAAACTGAAATACGACTAATAATCATCTATACCCATGCCTTGCTGATTTTTATAATAGAAAACAATATTAGCATAGTCAAGACGATGCCAATTCATCAGTGCTAACCTTCTGCCTAAGAGTGAACTTGATGGTGAATTGGGAGATGCACATATGGCCCTTGTGCCTAAGAGTGAACTTGATGGTGAATTGGGAGATGCACATATGGCCCTTCAAGCGAGGTTCATGAGCCAAGCTCTTCGCAAGTTGAGCCATTCTCTTTCTCTGTCCCAGACGATTTTGTTATTTATTAATCAGGTGAGTCTCAATATCCTTGAGATCATATTTAGAGGTCAAATTGCTAAGGTCTCTTTTATGGAAGTGTTGTAAGGGCTCAATGGACAGAAATACAAAAGAAACAATACATACCACAGTTTACAATCTCTCACTTAAAATCCCTCACTTAAAATCATCTGAAAAACTCCAATCTGAAATATATATTGTTTTAAGTGAGAACATTAATCACAATCATAGTTAACAAAAATATATATGTATACAAGCATTTATGGATCCTTGCCCTTTTTCTCAAGCATCCTCAAGAGAGTAAATACAAATTGTCGGATTATATAGTACAAACAAAACTGAAATACCACTAATAATCATCTATACCCATGCCTTGGTGATTTTTATAATAGAAAATAATATTAGCATAGTCAAGACGATGCCAATTCATCAGTGCTAACCTTCTGCCTAAGAGTGAACTTGATGGTGAATTGGGAGATGCACATATGGCACTTGTGCCTAAGAGTGAACTTGATGGTGAATTGGAAGATGCACATATGGCCCTTCAAGCGAGGTTCATGAGCCAAGCTCTTCGCAAGTTAAGCCATTCTCTTTCTCTGTCCAAGACGATTTTATTATTTATTAATCAGGTGAGTCTCAATATCCTTGAGATCATATTTAGAGGTCAAGTTGCTAAGGTCTCTTTTATGGAAGTGTTGTAAGGGCTCAATGGACAGAAATACAAAAGAAACAATACATACCACATTTTACAATCTCTCACTTAAAATATAAATACAAATTGTCGGATTATATAGTACAAACAAAACTGAAATACCACTAATAATCATCTATACCCATGCCTTGCTGATTTTTATAATAGAAAATAATATTAGCATAGTCAAGACGATGCTGATTTTTATAATAGAAAATAATATTAGCAAACACCTCAGACAAATTTTAAAAAATACAAAAATAACATACCTACAAATAGAATGAATTTTTTCTTTATTTTATGACTAATTACATATTATGTATTATTGGATCCATTGCTGAGTATGGATCACATAAATTAGATTAATCAGCAATTTCTTAAAAAAGGCATAAAAATAATATATTTATAAAAATACCATACAAAACTTCTTACATTGTTGAAAACAACCTTACCCGCCTATTGTATAGGCGATCCTTTAGTTTTTTATTTTTTTTAACACCGCCAATTGTAGATGCAGGTAACTTATTTTTTAAAATAAAAAATCGCCTAACTTGTTGTACAGGCAGGTAACCCTCTTTAAAAAAATCGACGTGTTTGTACAGATGAAAAAATTGATTAGCTCAAAATGAGTAAATTATACTTTGCCCCCATGGAGATTGACTTAAAAACACTTAACCCCCCTATAGTTTAAAAACTACATTTTGCTCCCTTCAATTCAGTTTTTATAAGATAAAAATTACCAAATAAGGAAATTAAGTACTTCACAAAAGAGGGTATTGTGCTAACATTTCAAACTATAGGATGTAATTTCGAACAGAATAAACTACGGGGGGTTAAATGTTTTTGAGCCACCTGTTATACAGGTGGGTAAAGGTATAGGGTAAATTACACTTTGTTCCCTCGAAGTTTAGCTCAAAAACACTTAACCCCCTGTAGTTTCATTTCTCAACTACTTAATTTACCCTTTAACCGCCTGTACAACCGGCGAGGCATATTTTTAAAAAAGTAAATTACACTTTGCCCCCCCCCCCCCCCGAAGATTGGATTAAAAACACTTAAACCCCCTGTAGTTTATAAAATACATTTTGCCCCCTTCAATTCAGTTTTTATAAGATAAAAATGACCAAATGAGGAAATTAAGTAGTTGACAAAAGGGGGTGCTAACGTTTCCAACTTTAGGGTGCGTTTTGGTACAAAATGATGCACTTGCTTACGACCAAATTCGGGATTGCCTATTACACACGAAAGATCAATCAAGAAACAATTGCAGCACTTGTTTATGACCAAATCGGGGTGCAACATACAAATCATGATTTCATTGATTGGGCCAGTGAAGTGTAAAACCTGTTTTTCCTTTTTAGTAGTTGATAAATTCTGATTGGGCCGTAAGCAAGTGCATCATACAAATTCGAAAGAAAAAATGCTCTCATATGTGCAAGAGTACAAATCCTTAAGTAAACTTGCTCTCAACATGATAGGCCTATTACACAACTTTAGGACTATTAATAAACATATGATTATTTACACATGTATGTAGATGTCTATAAATAGAGTGAGAGGGGCTTATCGAGCTTAGAGTTAGGACGCCAGCTATCTCGGTGCCGTGCGACATCAAAGCAACCATCGAGGATGACTGAAAAAAAAAAAACAGAGAAAATGAGAATAAAAATTGATAATAGGAAGAAAAGGAGAACATATTTTTTTAAAATAAAAAGAGAGAAACAACATACGATTGAGAAGGATAGGGGAGAGTGAGATGGACTCGCACAGGACTTGATGTCGAAGCGTCCGCAATCTCGACCGCCAAAGTAGCAATAGGGGAGTGCTAAAAAAAAGAACATAGATCAAAATAAAAATAAACAGCATCAAAGAGAGAAGCCGACAATAATTTTTTAGTAGAGAGGCTTACCGAGCTTGGAGTCGGAGCAGCAGTAGGGGGGGCTTAAAAAAAGAAGAGATCAGAATGAAAAACAGACAACATCAAAGAAAGAAGTCGAGAATATTTTTTTAATAGGAAGAGGAAACATTAATAGGTCATGCCAAGCAAGGCAAAAGGTTTTACATATCGGTAGGTTGTGAATCATAACATTATTTACTTCTTGCATTTGCAATTCTACATGAAAATATACAATTAAATAATATTTTATTACTTGCCAATCAACACCCACTTCCCGGATAAACGATAAAAGGCCGTTTAAACACTCACTGGGGGATAGGGAGTGTTGGTAAGCAATTGATGCTTTGGTGAGGAGGGTGTGGGTTCAATTCCACCCTCCTCCCTCGAGTTATCCAAGAGTGCGTAGGGTAAACGTCCGAGTGGGTTGGTGCGCATTACCGTTGGGATTAGTCCGACCCCAAAGTCGGTCCATTGCCCGAAAGGCCCATGTCACAAAAAAAAAACACTCACCACTGAAGCTTTACATATTATGGTGTAATGGAGAATACAAATTGGAGTTGTTTTTTTAAACCGACTCCAATTAACTAAGATGATAACTTTACAGTGGATCCATAGGCTTTATGAACTCAAACATAGTGATCCATAAATTAAATGAATCTATATTTTAGAAGTGAACAGAATATCAATTTTCATAATTATCAATATAATCACCTTGTATCGTCGTGCCTCTTTCACGTATCAGATCTGAATCATTCTGATATGATATGTTTATTTCATCTTACAACATTCTGCACACCAACAAACAAAAAAAAAAACCAACTGGAAGAGTCTCGTGATTTGCTTCAGGATCACCTTGCGGGGTCTCTAGGACTACACATGCATCTTCTCTTGATGGATTCCCAAACTCAGGTTCTTCAAAACTGTTCTCATCAGGTTCTAGAACTACACATGCATCTCCTCTTGATGTTTACAAAATAAGTTTTTTGTTTGCAAACATTTGAAAACAAAAAGAAGTCATGGATCATTGCTTTGTCTCAAGCAATGTGAAGGGATACATCAATAATTAAATGAAGAGATTTTCAATGCATATGTGAAGGGATACAAATCAATGTAAAGGGATACATCTAATATGTGAAGGGATACATCTAATATCTAAAAGCAACATGTAGAGACCACAAATCAATGATTAAATGAAGGGAAAAAAAATACCTTTCTGATCAAAATATCTAAAAGTTCCGCTACATCCGACCACCACCGCCTCTCAGCCTTTCCACCGCCTTATGTCAGCTTGCAGGCCTGGCAACGCCCCATTTTTTCTCTGCAACCCACAACAAAAACTAAAAACCTAGTTTCAGATCGGATAATTTGGAAGAAAAAAAAGAAGAAGATCGTCCATCGTCGAGCTTACCTCCTCCCAGAGGGGCCCTTTCAGCCCCGGCTCCTGGAATCTGGGCTCCAGCCCGCTACGAACTCGGATCAGCGACTGGACCTCCGCTCTGGACTCGGATCGTGATGGCTGCGATCGGGGTCGAGTGCCGGATCGCGAGAGGGAGGGGGTCGGGGCCAGATCGCAGAGAGAGGGAGAGGGTCGGGGGTCAGGGCCGGATTACATGACAGAGAGAGGGAGGGGGTCGTGGAGGTCTCCGACGGAGAGATCGGGGCCGGATCACATGACAAAGAGAGAGAGGGAGGGGGTCCTAGAGGACTCCGACAGCAAGATCAGGGCCGGATCGCAGAGAGAGGAAGGGGGTCAAAGCCGGATCGGGGCCAGAGGAGAGAGGGCGATATCGGGGCCGGATCGCATGACAAAGAGAGAGGGAGGGGGTCCTAGAGGACTCCGACGGTGAGATCGGGGCCAGATCGCACAGAGAGGAAGGGGGTCGGAGCCGGATCTGGGCCGGAGGAGAGAGAGAGGGAGGGGGTCGACTGCGATGGGAGATGGTGTGGACTCCAACGGCCAGATCGGGGCGGGGCTTATACTCTTCCTCTCTCCCTCTTCTCTCTCTCTCTCTCAAACGATCTCTCTCCCCCTCTCTCAAACGATCTCTCTCCCCCTCTCTCAAATGGCGTGGACTCCGAAGGCCAGATCGGGCAGTTGGGGTCAATACCAGAGGCCGATCGGCCGAGAGAGAGAGAGAGAGAGAGAGATAGAGAGAGAGAGAGCTTGAGGTGCTCGCCGGTCGGACGTGGGCTGGTGCTCGCCGGTCGGAGGTGGGCTGGTGCTCATCGGTCGGAGGTGGGCTCTTCGGGGTGCTTGTCGGTCGGGGCCGGGCTGGGCCCTAGAGGTGAAGGCGGAGGATAGGGGAGGGGGAGGTGGTGGGGAAAAGGACCATGGCTGAGAGAGAGATGGAGCGGAGGGAGATGAGGGGGCTCGTTGGGGAGGGAGGGGATTAATGAGATGGGGGGCTCGCGGGATACTGAGGCGCGCGGTTCTCTAGAGCGCTGGATTTAAGAGATAATTTAATGGGAGGCGGGGCTGCTTCTCGATCAGACGGGATTCGATCAGATGGGGTTCGGATCGGACGGTTGAGAGGGGGGGCTTTGGATCGGACAGGCTTGGAAGGGTTTGGGATGGGATGTAAGGCTGAGTGGGATTCTTAGTTGGGGCTAGGAAACGGACGACTGTGATTTATCCCCCTCCTCTAGATAAATCTGAGCCGTTCCTTTGTCTCAGTTCATTTGTCCCCCCCACAACCGTCGTCCCTTATTATATAGACTAGTAATGCCCGTGCCTGTCGGCACACAAAAGATTTCGAGGGCGAGGACAATATTTCGCGGAAGGTGAAATTATTTCGATAACTTTATCTGCAGCATAATATACAATAGGTTCCCCAGGATATAGATCTAATGATGCAACATTGATTGCGGTCACATCATCATTACGCGCAGCAAGAATGGTACGTTCAGTTAAAAAAGATACAGAGACTGTACCCTCCATATTTAATTGTGGATATACAGAAAGAATGAGCTCTTGAAGGTTCCTACAACGGTGTATTTCTGACGGTAACTGTACAGTTTCTGTTGGATTTGTTCCGATCTATAATAAATAGAAATTGAATTAGTTAATACACTATTGAGTACCAAAAACGGCTCAAAATTTAAAATTAAATAAAAGTATTTACCTCCGTCAAAAAGTTTGCAAAATTTATATTTTCCAGCTCAGTCATATCCAGACGCATGTTTTGCACCAGATTTAATACTTGAACGTAATTCCAGATTAAAGACTGTCGTACTGATGCACCAACAATTTGCTCACGAACACCTTTTGCTATAACAGGGTAGGATCTGTCGAAAATCTCCCCCAAGAACCACAGTAATTCCACCAAATGATTTTTTATTACCGTTAATATCTTGGAGTGTCCGATCAACAGCTTCAATACAATATTTATGTTGCATTGTAATTTCATCCCACACAATAAGCTTTGTTTTTTAAAAAGTCCAGCATGCAATGATTGTTTCGTAAATCCACATACTGAGTTTTCCAACACATCTAGTGGTATACGAAATGCTGAATGAGCGGTTCGACCTCCAGATAATAATAAGGATGCAATACCGGATGAAGCCACCATGATTACAATATAACCGAGCATACGGCAATTTCCTGCAATTGTGTTGTATACAAATGTCTTGCCTGTTCCAGCTGCTCCATTTAGGAAAGTTTTTTTTCCTCTGTTATTGATTATTGAATCAGTCACTGTAGTGTAAGCATGGGTTTTGGATGGAAAAATTTGACAATATCAGATCCCACTACACAAATGGAGAATGACATGTGAATCATTGTGCCCCACGGCTAGGCAACTTAACATTTTTATCTTCCTTAAATAAAAAATAATAAAGTAGATGTTCTTTGTCTTCCTTTATTATTAATTAAAATACTGAATTAACATGTGAAAGATTAAACTTGGGCCAGGGTGCTTTGTCATCCTTTATTATTAAAACAGATACTAATCTCGTGCAATGCACGAACGATTATGATGTTGTTTGATCAGATCGCACTTCTGGCAACACATCCCCATTGGAGAGAGAGAGAGAGAGAGAGAGAGAGAGTAGGGGAACGGGGAGGCTGCCATGTGTGGCACCAAAGGGCTCAACTTCTAACTATATCCCAAGTGAATTTCATGGAATTCCTAACATTTAATACTCTCAACAGTCCAGCTTTGGACGTTCCTTATTTTCTAAAAGGGTTTGAAAAACTGATCAGGTGAACTTACCCTCTCAAGGACTTCGATCTGCTCATCCTGCAGTGAAGATCCGTTGTATTCTTTAGTCACCTCATTGGTGTTCCCACCAACTTCTGGCGATATGGATCATTTCCCAGCGTTGATTCTTGAATTTTTCTCTGTTAGAATTTTTTCTCGCTTCAACTGTCTTTCATCGTCGGAGATCATTGAGTTGACAAAATTTGATTTTTTCTCGCTTCAACTGTCCTTACATAGCGTGAAGTAATGGGTACAAATTTTTTCTCACTTCCTCAAAAATTCTATCCTTACATAGGCTTATCGGATCTGGCCAGAGCTCGAAAATCAGAACCTAAAATTCTTTTTCAAAAAACATGATTCCTAAAACCTAGACCAAGACTATAAGCCATCTAAAAGCCACCTTAGCATTAAACAAACCCTGCAAGTCACTGAATTTGAGGCATGAGACACCTAACAATTACCTGATCGGTGGAGCGTTGCCTAGGTGAGACCGCAGAGGGCTGGTGGATGATGGTCTCCTCTTTCTCCATGTCGATATCCATCGCTTCATGCTAAACAAAGAGATAGAGAGATCAGAAAAATCCTAAAAAAACGATAGTATAAATCATCATTTTTTTAAATCAGATTTTTAAAAAAATTTCCAACAACAGCGCTCACCTCGGTGGTGTCGGCGACGGGCGAGGGGGATGAAGAGGCATTCGGCAGCGACGATGGCGACATCTGCATCAGCAGAGGATATGAGAAAGAGAGAGAGAGAGGGGGGAAGGGATAACTTCGGCGACGGAAGGGGCAAACCTTGACGGCGTGCAATCGACGACGGGCTACAGAGAGAGAGAGGAAGAGAGAGGAGGGCGCTGGGTTCAAATCGGGGAGGAGGGGAGCGGGAGGCAGGTGATTAAACGGGGACGAAATCATCGTGAATTCGGGGCGAAATCGACGGAGATCTAGGGCTGGGTGAGGGAGAGATTTAGGAAAAATGGGGAGAGAATTCAAACCCCATCCCCATTTGGCCGATCTCTTTCCAAATTGGGCAAGCGTCATCGAGAGAGAGAGAGAGAGAGGATCGCGCTCGAGAGAGGAAAGGATCTGCAGGCGTTGATCACGGGGGTTCGAGAGAGAGGGAGATCGAGAGAGACAGAGAGAGAGAGAGAGAGAGAGAGAGAGAGAGGACCTGATCGCCGGATCGCAGAGGACCTGATCGCCGGATTCAAACCCCATCCCCATTTGGCTGATCTCTTTCTGAATTGGGCAAGCGTCATCGAGAGAGAGAGAGAGAGAGAGAGAGAGAGAGAGAGAGAGAGAGAGAGAGAGAGAGGATCGCGCTCGAGAGAGGGAAGGATCGGCAGGCGTTGATCGCGGGGGTTCGAGAGAGAGGGAGATCGAGAGAGAGAGAGAGAGAGAGAGAGAGAGAGAGAGAGAGAGAGAGAGAGAGAGAGGAGGCGATAATTTAAATCCAAGGTTCAGATCTAAACAGTATATGCAATCAGACTGTGAGGGTGTGAGAGCAAATTGGGCTGTGAGAGCAAATCAGACGGTGAGGGTGTCGCCCAATCGCCAGATCCGATCTTCTTTCAAATGGTGAGAGCAAATCAGACGGTGAGCAAATTGGGCGGTGAGCAAATCAGACGGTGAGAGCAAATTGGGCAGTGAGCAAATCAGACGGTGAGATCTGATCTTCTTTCAGACGGTGAGCAAATCAGACGGTGAGCAAATTGGGTGGTGAGCAAATCAGACGGTGAGAGCAAATCAGACGGTGAGGGTGTCGCCCAATCCCGTTGGGAACGGACAGCACAGCAATCGCAGACGCCCAATGGCGGGAACGGACGGCTGTAAGAACTGATCGGGTGATAGCTGGACCGAAAAGGAAAATTAGGTCTCATTTATGGGGAGGGGGGACCACGTGTGAATAATCAGAGTAATACCCAACATGTCCCTAATTTTTTTTACACGAAAACCCTCCAAACGAATGTTAAATTTTTTGTTTTACAATTAGGTCCTTCACTAATTTATTACTTCCTCCACCTAATTCCATCCCTACATTTCAACTCGATTCAATCTTAGTCGTTCCTCTCTTTCTATATGAATCGCTCTCACCGTTATATCAGGTTATCTTACCCCTTCATTCTAGCCCCCTCTCAAAAACAGATCCTGACCGTTGTTTGTACCCCCACAAAACTGTAGCTTATTATATAGATATATGAGGGCTGGGTTCCTATGACATGTCATAGGGAGTACCCTATGACATATGGTGAGTTAGTAATGCTAGAATGTTTAGAATGTGCTGAAATTTTTTGAGGGTGATCACCTTACCTTAGATAGAATGTCCACAAAAAATCAAGGCATTCTAAAACTTGTTAGGGCATCAAATGCTAGAAGCTTTATCGGCCATCCATTTTAACTGTTAAATTGAAAATCATATTTGATGTCTTTAGAAGTTTTAGAATGAGCCGATTTTTTGCGGGAGTCCTATCTAAGATAGGGTGATCATCCTCATAAAAATTCAGAACATTCTAAATATTCTATGGTTACTAACTCACTCTATGTCATAAGGTACTCCTTATGATATGTCATAGGAACTCATTTCCCTATATATATATATATATATATATATATATATATATATATATATATATATATATATATATATATATATATATATATATATATATATGATAAAACTTCTAGCATTTGATGCCCTAACAAGTTTTAGAATGCTTTGATTTTTTGTGAACATTCTATCGAAGGTAAGGTGATCACCCTCAAAAAAATTCAGCACATTCTAAATATTCTAGCATTACTAATTCACCATATGTCATAGGGTACTCCCTATGACATGTCATAGGAACCCAGCCCTCATATATATATATATATATATATATATATATATATATATATATATATATATATATATATATATATATATATATATATATATACACACACACACACACACACACTAAAATGGAAGTCTCTCTTCCGTGTTGTGACACGTGGACGTCTTTTAAAGAGCTAGAATTCTTCTTCCGTGTGTGAACGCGGCTCTCTTTTAAATTCATTTAAAAACCTACCATAAAGTTGATAAATTTTCTTTCAATGGCATTTAATGGTCATTTGATGTTAATCTCTCTCTCTCTAAGAAGTGAATCACACTCACTTCATATTTCACACTTCTTCAAATAGTTGTGATGTCATCTTTGCCAAATGACATGCATCAACCACATTCAGGCATTGCCCGGGTTTCTTACTAGTAGTCTATATCTATATATTTATACTAAAATGGAAAGGTCTCTCCCTTGTGACATGTGGACGTATTTTAAAGAGCTAGAATTCTTCTTTCGTGTATGAACGCGGATCTCTTTTAAATTGATTTAAAAACCTACCATAAAGATGATATATTTTTATTCAATGACATTTAATGGTCATTTGATGTTAATCTCTCTCTCTCTCTAACAAGTGAATCGCACTCACCTGAGATATCACACTTCTTCGAATAGTAGTGATGTCATCTTTGCCAAATGGCTTGCATCAAGCATATTCAGGCATTGCCCAGGTTTTTTACTAGTATCTATACTAAAATGGAAGCCTCTCTCCCGTGTTGTGACACATCGACATCTTTTAAAGAGATAGAATTTTTCTTCCGTGTGTGAACGCGACTCAATTAAATCCATTTAAAAACCTACCATAAAAATGATAATTTTTCATTCAATGGCATTTAATGGTCATTTGATGTTAATCTCTGTCTCTCTAACAAGTGAATCACACTCACTTCATATTTCACACTTTTTGAAACAGTTACGATATCGTCTTTTCAAAATGGTGTGCATCAAGCACATTTGGGTATTGCCCGGGTTTCTTACTAGTATATACAAAAACGGACAACTCCACCCCTGTTTCACCACATGGCCCCTTTTGAAAACCAGCATTTCTTCTCCCATTGTGTGAACACGGCCTTTTTCTTTTACCCAGATTTTCAATCGTCGTGACTGACAAGGGACCTCCAAGCAACCAATGTATTTTCTTCAAAGGAGTCAAAAGGACTTCTTAAAATACGTTACTTCTCACCTTCAGGCCAACCAAGTGTTCATCTTAAAAGAGTGAAGTCAGTCCTCTCTCTCTCTCATCGGATCGGTGGGACGTGATGAGGAGGGGGGTTCACTAATAAGAGGCAATAGTCCTTCCCGAAGGCTTCTTTCATCAATTGGGATTTGGATTTTCAAAAATTTTATGAGGTTTTTGTCATCGATGTTCAACTGAATTGCATAAAGATGTTAGCAAGAAAGATGTCGATTGATGGCGGTGATTGTCACTGTTGTTTTTTATATTTTAAATTTCATTTGGTTTTGTAGGGATCTCTCTCTCTCTCTCTCTCTCTCTCTCTCTCTCTCTCTCTCTCTCTCTCTCTCTCTCTAGAATACATTTTTTGTTCCAAGTATTACTAGATAGAGAGCAACATTTTTAGTTGCCCGTATCTAGAATATACTCGGAAGTTGATTAATTCCATCGATTCCTTTGGAGTGTAAAGGGGTTCGATTGGTGGTATTGTAAAAAACATTGCAAGCAGGGTACCATGAATAAGAATTTCTACACCATTTTTTTTTTCTTTTGATACAATTATCTATACCACACATCTTTTTTTTATTTCAACAAATTCTAGACTAATACTGTTGTATTTTTTTTCCTTATCAATTGAATAGCACTCACCCCCCATGTAGAATCAAGGGCCCAGATCTTTCGTATTTGATAAGCTTGAAGTTGATCTTCCAAAAGCTCAAGTTTTAATACCTGTAACCAAGAGATTTTAATTTGGCAGTGGCTTGCTTTTAGGTAATACATATATTTATAAATTATAATTTTTTTTTGGTTGGATATTTATAAATTTATAATATAAAGATATCAGGCATTGTTTTTACAAACCATGCATTATTCTAAAAGAGTAACTAATGACAGGTCAACTCACTTAGGAAATCCCATAATCACCGATAAATTAATTAAACCTAATACAATTACCAACTAAACCAACTAATTACTCCTCGAACAATATCAATTAATAATATAGAAAGATCGAGGAGTTAAACAGTTACGATATCGTCTTTTCAAAATGGTGTGCATCAAGCACATTTGGGTATTGCCCGGGTTTCTTACTAGTATATACAAAAACGGACAACTCCACCCCTGTTTCACCACATGGACCCCTTTTGAAGACCAGCATTTCTTCTCCCATTGTGTGAACACGGCCTTTTTCTTTTACCCAGGTTTTCAAGCGTCGTGACTGACAAGGGACCTCCAAGCAACCAATGTATTTTCTTCAAAGGAGTCAAAAGGACTTCTTAAAATACGTTACTTCTCACCTTCAGGCCAACCAAGTGTTCATCTTAAAAGAGTGAAGTCAGTCCTCTCTCTCTCTCATCGGATCGGTGGGACGTGATGAGGAGGGGGGTTCACTAATAAGAGGCAATAGTCCTTCCCGAAGGCTTCTTTCATCAATTGGGATTTGGATTTTCAAAAATTTTATGAGGTTTTTGTCATCGATGTTCAACTGAATTGCATAAAGATGTTAGCAAGAAAGATGTCGATTGATGGCGGTGATTGTCACTGTTGTTTTTTATATTTTAAATTTCATTTGGTTTTGTAGGGATCTCTCTCTCTCTCTCTCTCTCTCTCTCTCTCTCTCTCTCTCTCTCTCTCTCTCTCTCTCTCTCTCTCTCTAGAATACATTCTTTGTTCCAAGTATTACTAGATAGAGAGCAACATTTTTAGTTGCCCGTATCTAGAATATACTCGGAAGTTGATTAATTCCATCGATTCCTTTGGAGTGTAAAGGGGTTCGATTGGTGGTATTGTAAAAAACATTGCAAGCAGGGTACCATGAATAAGAATTTCTACACCATTTTTTTTTTCTTTTGATACAATTATCTATACCACACATCTTTTTTTTATTTCAACAAATTCTAGACTAATATTGTTGTATTTTTTTTCCTTATCAATTGAATAGCACTCACCCCCCATGTAGAATCAAGGGCCCAGATCTTTCGTATTTGATAAGCTTGAAGTTGATCTTCCAAAAGCTCAAGGTTTAATACCTGTAACCAAGAGATTTTAATTTGGCAGTGGCTTGCTTTTAGGTAATACTTATATTTATAAATTATAATTTTTTTTTGGTTGGATATTTATAAATTTATAATATAAAGATATCAGGCATTGTTTTCACAAACCATGCATTATTCTAAAAGAGTAACTAATGACAGGTCAACTCACTTAGGAAATCCCATAATCACCGATAAATTAATTAAACCTAATACAATTACCAACTAAACCAACTAATTACTCCTCGAACAATATCAATTAATAATATAGAAAGATCGAGGAGTTAAACAGTTACGATATCGTTGTTTCAAAATGGTGTGCATCAAGCACATTTGGGTATTGCCCGGGTTTCTTACTAGTATATACAAAAACGGACAACTCCACCCCTGTTTCACCACATGGACCCCTTTTGAAGACCAGCATTTCTTCTCCCATTGTGTGAACACGGCCTTTTTCTTTTACCCAGATTTTCAAGCGTCGTGACTGACAAGGGACCTCCAAGCAACCAATGTATTTTCTTCAAAGGAGTCAAAAGGACTTCTTAAAATACGTTACTTCTCACCTTCAGGCCAACCAAGTGTTCATCTTAAAAGAGTGAAGTCAGTCCTCTCTCTCTCTCATCGGATCGGTGGGACGTGATGAGGAGGGGGGTTCACTAATAAGAGGCAATAGTCCTTCCCGAAGGCTTCTTTCATCAATTGGGATTTGGATTTTCAAAAATTTTATGAGGTTTTTGTCATCGATGTTCAACTGAATTGCATAAAGATGTTAGCAAAAAAGATGTCGATTGATGGCGGTGATTGTCACTGTTGTTTTTTATATTTTAAATTTCATTTGGTTTTGTAGGGATCTCTCTCTCTCTCTCTCTCTCTCTCTCTCTCTCTCTCTCTCTCTCTCTCTCTCTCTCTCTCTCTCTCTCTCTCTCTCTCTCTCTCTCTCTCTCTCTCTCTCTCTCTATAGAATACATTCTTTGTTCCAAGTATTACTAGATAGAGAGCAACATTTTTAGTTGCCCGTATCTAGAATATACTCGGAAGTTGATCAATTCCATCGATTCCTTTGGAGTGTAAAGGGGTTCGATTGGTGGTATTGTAAAAAACATTGCAAGCAGGGTACCATGAATAAGAATTTCTACACCATTTTTTTTTTCTTTTGATACAATTATCTATACCACACATCTTTTTTTTATTTCAACAAATTCTAGACTAATACTGTTGTATTTTTTTTCCTTATCAATTGAATAGCACTCACCCCCCATGTAGAATCAAGGGCCCAGATCTTTCGTATTTGATAAGCTTGAAGTTGATCTTTCAAAAGCTCACGTTTTAATACCTGTAACCAAGAGATTTTAATTTGGCAGTGGCTTGCTTTTAGGTAATACTTCTATTTATAAATTATAATTTTTTTTTTGGTTGGATATTTATAAATTTATAATATGAAGATATCAGGCATTGTTTTCACAAACCATGCATTATTCTAAAAGAGTAACTAATGACAGGTCAACTCACTTAGGAAATCCCATAATCACCGATAAATTAATTAAACCTAATACAATTACCAACTAAACCAACTAATTACTCCTCGAACAATATCAATTAATAATATAGAAAGATCGAGGAGTTAATAAGACATCACCTCACCTCGGAGGCACTAGGAGTCGATAATGATCGATCATGGATGTAGTAATGGAACCAAACTTTGAACATGTAGATAAGAGTGGAATATGTAATTGTAATCACGGACAACTCCTACTCCTACTCCGTCTCCGTTGCTGCGGTTTCCGCTGCTCTTGTTGTCTTGTTCGAGATGATGGTATTGCAACAAGCTCGCGCTCAATTCCCGCCGCTTGCCTCTTTTTTTCTCGGTTTTAGCCTTGAAAGTACGATATTGCATCAGAATCTTTTTGTTGCGGATTAGGAGAGGGATTGGTATATCAGACCTCGAGGGAAGTATCACAGAGTATTTCCGAGTCCATTCAGCAGCAGCGGGGGCGGTGGGGGTGGCGGGGTGGTGGTGGGCGTGGTTTACTAGCACCCATAGGTCCATTTGTGGTACTACCTGTCGCAGGTTGTGCTCATATGGGGCAACTCCGGTGAAAACCGGCAAGCAGATGCTGCCCTGTAGCTCTACCAGGTGGATTTCTATCGTGGGTTCTCTCCCTGGATAGACGTGGTTGAAGTTGGGAAGCGAGATCCAAGTGAGCCGTTCGTCTTTGAGATCGAAACAAATGAGTGAATCATCTTCGTGTGATTTCCAGTACATTGCTCCGTCTGCGGCGGCCGGGCGGCCCTTCGGTGAGTTAACAAGAGTGGTGCAGAGTTGCCTCCACGAGCTGGCGCCGAGGGTGTACACCTCGCATCTGACGCGGGGCCATGGCGCAAAGAAGCGCAAGACCTTGTATTCCTTGGTCACAGGGTGAAACCCCATGTGGAGGGAGCCCGTGTGATAAGGCTTTGTGGGCTCCGGCGTGGCTAGAGACTCCCGTGTCGATGGGTTGAACAGTAGGATACTTTCACCTTCATCTCTGCAGTCGCCGGTGATGCAGAGCAGGGCCAGCAGGCCGTTACAAGACCCGTTCAGTAGCGCGGCGGGCGTCGGCCTCGGACAGTAAGGCTTGGGGGGCGGTAGTATGGGGGTGGTGTTTTCATCGTCGTCGAGATGTGAGATGCCGAGTGGGTCCTTTGTGTTATAGGAGAGAACAGGATAGAAGAGGATGGAGGGAACCTTGCGGGCGCGCTCAAGATGGGTGTCAATGAAGTAAGGATCATGGGTTATGGACTGCCAGAGCTTGCAGACGCATCGGAATCTTATGAGGGACCTCACCGGCAGCCTCAGCAGTATCTCGATCGTGATGTCCTCGTCGTCGAGGGAGATGACGCGTTTCCCTCTCTTCTTGTTGATCCGTTGTGCTCCGACGTCCAGGGCCATATCCCTTCTCCGTCGTCGTCGTCGTCGTCCTCCTCCTCCTCCTGTTCAAACTGTTTTTATTGAGAGAGAGAGAGAGAGAGAGAGAGAGAGAGAGAGAGAGAGAGAGAGAGAGAGACTGACCAGTGGGTGGAGGAACAGAAAGGGCGGGCAGGGCGGGTCGAGTAAGACGGTCCGAGGCGGGGCGGCACGGTCGCAGGCGTCCGGAGGGGAGGTGGACAGTGGTGGTGTCCATCAGGCTCGGTGGGTAAATTGTTCGGCGGCGCTCAGAGCTGGACCGATCGAGGAAGAGAGGGCATATATGCAGTACTATTTAACCCTAACCCTAGAGCAGAGCTACTCCAACCGGCAAGGCCTGTCAATGGACCGGATCATGATCCGAATCCGAATCAGATCCCGATCCGAAAATCCCAGATTTGGACGATTTGGTATTAGTTTTTAGGTCCGATATCCGATTTAAAAATTAAACGATCCAACCCGATCCGAGCCCAACCAATAATAAATTTCTAAAACCGGATCAAGCTTGGTTAGACTAAGTTGTTAGACTTAATATAAAATTAATTATCACCCCTTTTTAATCAGGAAAACTTTAATGCTTAGTTGGTTAGACACAGGGATTTAAGGTTTGTATAGGTGCAGGGGATCAAATCCTGCTCCTTGCGCCTTTATATTTTTAATTAAAGATTCAGTCCCTTCTTTCTTTCAATGGGCTGTGCAAACCCGACCCGAACTGACCTAACCCGACATGTGGCAGTCATGCATGCATTGCTTAGCATGCAGAGAGACACTTGTCCTCACCCTAGAAAGCTGCTATGTCTATTAACGAGTGGTAAATGTCCATTCCCAATTTAATGAGAGATGACCTTCTTCCCCCAAAAGAGCAAGTTCTTTTAGGGGTGGGACTTGAGCGGGTTTGACCCGAACCCGACCCACCCAACCCGAACAATGGACAAACATGAGCAAAACTTGTTATAAACTTGGACGGATTTAGACAAAAAAAGATCTATCCGATTTCAATTTGGACGGGTTTGAACACCGATCTTCCCAATCCGAGGAACCCGAGGAAGTGACACACTTAGGTTGAATGCTTTGGTAGTTTTTTTATATGGAAATCAAAGACTGTCTGTTTGATGTTGAATGCTAAGAATTCATTGAAATATGTGTGGATATGGGTTGGACTTTATGTTTTCGTTATGCAATTCAAAGATTTTTTTTTATCCAATTCAAAAATATGTTGGGTTTTTTTTCTATCTATTTATGTGCACAAGCATTTCTATTTGGGCAACCCGCTCAACACGTCCAACCCGTCCATTGTTTTGTGAATTGGGCAACCCAAGCAACCCGAAGGAACCCGAGCAACTAGAATGGGCAAGAAAAGGTTGGACTTTCACGGGTTCCCCAGGTTCCACAGGCAAAACGGGTTAAGGTTTGTGCAAGTCGGGTTGGGCATGGACAGACCCTTCAACCCGCCCAAGTCCCACCCCTAAGTTCTCTTCTATGTAGTGTGCTTTTTCTTGATAGAAACTATTGAGAAACCTCTTATCAGAAAGAACATTTTTAATAGACCAAGTATCAAAGCTTGTATACAATTGAACTCTGAAGAAATCCACTTGCCAAAAAGGAAGAAATATTAAATAACATTTCCAGACCAAGGACCTGAGAACAAAGTTTGTATTTTTTGAACATCAGAGACTAAATGATATGAATATGGGCACGGTTCCTCTAAGGATCAGATAGGTTAAAGCTTTTCATTTGGAGCAGAGTGCCTAATAATTTGGGCTGAGTGCGATTCACTGATCGAGCTGGGTGTAACGGACGGTTGCGATTCAGTCTTGGCCTTAACCTATCTTGATCCTCTGAGGATCCTGTGCCGGTGAATACAGATTCAAACTTCAAAGCAATATCAGCAGGCAAAGTTATACACATATTCAAGACAATATCAGCAGACAAAGTTCTACACATATTCAAGACAATATCAACAGACAAAGTTATACGAATTTTTTTTATCATTATTGATTACTAATATATGACCATGGGATGTTATGTTAACCTGTACAAAATCACATCCGCATAGAGGTCATAGTACTTAGACCTTTGCTGGGCATAATGATTTTTTTATAGAAACATGAATCAGTTTTTTTATACAGTAATAAGATTTATGTCTAGATATAGATATATAACTAAGTTCACTAAACGAAGGTGCCTTTGTTAAAAAGAACTTGGGTTTCAAGTTATACTTTAGTAACCAAACACTTCACCTGGAGTGTCCATACATTTGGAGTGATTGGCTATCAAAGATCCAAAGTGACACTAATCACTACTTACGTTGGAGTGTCTTTGCCGGTTAAACAATGTAAAAGTATCGATGCCAATGCAAGAAGTGTGTTGTGTCCAAGTGCCCAATCAAGGTAACATAGCTTCATAACATTCAGGCCGTGTTTGGTAGTCGGAAAGTGATGGAAAAGGGAGAGAATTCCCTTCCGTAAGTGATGTTAGACGTGTTTGATAGCTAGAAAAGTGAACAGGAATCAAAATATTTTTATACCTAAATAATCCCCATGTTAGTGTAATCGGGGGGAAAGTGAGTGGATTTTCTTTCCTCCCACTTCGGGGGGGGGGGGAGAAGACTTTTCTCTCGGGAGGGGAAAGACTTTCCTTTTCTTTAATGAAATTTTCCGGCTACCAAATACTGCCTCAGATTTTTTTGTTTTTTTTTCTGAATCATGAAAAGAAAAACAAAGATGGTTGCTTTCCAGTTTGAATGAAAACCCAGGCCTAAAATCCAGTAACAATCACAACGCAGCCAAAACGAATCACACAATACAAATCGAACCAAAGCACGAAATGGGCATCACGCTTCCCATACCTGGCTTCGCCGAAGACAAGCCGTCTCCTTGACACCCGATATTTCTCTGCAAATCACCCGGTTCTTCCCGATCAAACGCACCGACCCCCGACAGTCCTTGCCGCGATACCCGTTGGAGCCATCCCAGGCGTCGCTCAGCATGCATTCCGGCCTTTGTTCATCGAGGAACGAATCCAATTGCCTGTCGGGTTTCCTGAGAAACCCGAGGCAGCCACAGCACCCAGCATCTCGATCGTAGTCGGAAAGCATCCACCTCGACATCAGATGATTCCCAAACGAGCATGAACAAAGTGGATCGTACAAATCCAGTAAACCTTCAGCACTGTGGAAAGAATTGGCAGAGCAAAGAAATCAAACTAGGGATTTAAGAACCCTAGAGAAGCGAACAGGACAAGGGTTTTGGTTTTACAGGGCCATATCTCTGACTCTCTAAAACAAAGAAACAGGGGCGGCCTTTTCTTCCCTTCTTCTTTGGTTTCGGGTGTATATATACTAGTGCATGTCCATGCCTGTCAACACTATAGCGGGTTGCCTTCGGCGGCAACACACCTGTCAGCAATGCAACGGCCCCCGATTGGCACGAAGCGGGCAACCACCGCCCCACCCCCGCATCCCGAACCAAAATCTTCTGCTCCATCGTCTGCCCCCCAAGTCACAACAGTCTGTTGCACCCATACCCGACCCCTGCATCGCACTCAGTCCGAACCGGCAGGCAAAGAAACAGGTGTGATTGGCCCCCCCGACATATGCTCCAGGTTGTACCTGATCACTATCGTCCTTTTGCCTACCGGTTGGGATGAGTGCGATGCACCGGTCGGGTCTGGGTGCAACAGACAACTATGACTTCGGAGGTAGACGATGGGGAAGAGAAATGCAGCATAAGATTTGGGTTCCCAATCTTTCATATAACCATGATATCACATAGTTGTCATCACGGATCAATAACAAACGCTTGAGCATCTCTCGGGGTGCACCAAAACCACACGATGGCAGCCACCGTGACAGATGCATCGCACTCAGCCCGAACTGCACCCGTCGGCTTCTCTGATTTAAATGACTATTGTGAAGAGAGGTATTGGCTCCAACATTTCTTATTGATTCGTGATGCCAGCTAAGATGGTATCACAGTTATAACAACGTTTTTGTACCACCAAGGAGAGAGAGAGAGAGAGAGAGAGAGAGAGAGAGAGAGAGAGGGAGAGAGAGCAGTGTTTTGAAAACCAGACCGGACGGACGATTCAATCGGTTTGGACCAGAACCGGAACTTGTTTCGTATGACTGGACTGAGCGGTTGAATCGGTTTGGACCGGAACATGTTTCAGTTCAGTCTTTGAACAAACCGGTTTGTATGTTAACCCAGGAATCAAACCTTGCCATACCGGTTGGGTCTGGATGCATCAGACGACTATGACTTCGGGGGCAGACGATGGGGAAGAAAAATGTAGCAAAAGATTTGGGTTCCCAATCTTTCATATAACCATGATATCACTTAGTTGTCTTCACGGATCAAGAACAAACGCTTGAGCATCTCTTGAGGTGCATCATAGCCACACAATAGTAGCCACTATGACAGATGCATCACACTCAGCCCGAACTGCACCCATCGGCTTCTCTCTATCTCTACCTCTATCTCTCGGATCTCTCTCTTCCCCCTCTGGTCTTTCTCTTTTTTTCCCCTTCGATCTCTCTCTTCCTTGATCTCTTTCTCTCCTTCTATGTGACTGTGCGTGGCGACGCCAGAGAAGGATAGCTGGTCAGAGAAGTGCAGCTGGCCGGAGGAGCCGCTGCCACCACCCCCTTCGGATCTTTCTCTCTCGCTCTCGATCTCCCTCTCTCTGTGGTGTTCGGTGCACGGCAACCAGAACGAGGAGTAGGGGAGGAGGCAGTGCCGGAGAGAAGCAAGGAGCGAGGAGGAGGAGCCGATCGGCCGGAGCTGAGCCATGCACCAGGTCAGCGACCCCCTCTTTTCCCTTTGGTTCTGTGGAGACCAGTCCGACCCCCTCTTTTCCCTTTGGCTCTGTTGAGACCAGCTCAACCCCCCTGTTCTCCTTCTCTTGTTGCGATGGTTGTCGACGGCTTGGCTGCTGGCAGCCAGGCGGCAGGTGGCTTCGACCACCTCGGCCAAGCATGACCCGACCACACCATGGCTTTGGACATTGTTGTGTTCGAGTGCAGTCGTCGACCTTCTATGTGTGTGTGTTCTTGGGTGCAGAGGTGTGCGATTATGGTAATGGTGTGAAGATGGACACGCTATGATGGGGATGGTAGAGCTTGCCATAGTAGTGCAGTTTCTTTTAAGCCGTAATGCACCTTCATAACCCCCCCATCGAGCCACCCCACTTGATTCGGCACATCGCCAACCCATTATGAGTCGTTTCCCCTACTAAAGTGGTTCCAACCATACTCGACCTCAAGAGCGAGCACGGTCACCCTTGATGCATTCACGACCATTGGTCATGGGTTTAAACCATACGTTGATCACCTTGTCGCGAGCTTAAGCGTCACCATATATATTAGGCATGATGGAATTGTGCTTGCTTCGTTAGTAGCCGAGCCGGATTTCGACTGAGCGAGGTTGTTCTCTGGTTTCCTTAATTATGGCCAATCCGAACTTAGACGTAGTAAGTCTTACTAGTTATGATCGTTCCTAACGACCCCGTTTATGCTTTTGCTTTAATCAAATAGACGTGTAATATAGACTTGTGCGAATTGTCAATTCATGATTGTGACGATCCAGCTAGAGGCAGACCAGAGCCCAGACTAGTAAGAGAGCACGATCGCCAACCAGGTGACATCTACTTCCCTTCTTGTGGTCTTTGATAGTGGGAAATAAGAACTAGGGTAGGTGTCCATGATACTGCATACGGGTCCCGCTGGGCATCGTCGCATGCGGTCACGTAGACCCCTCATTGCATGCGGAGTCGCAAGTCTGGTGACGCATGCTTTAAAATATTAATAAAATAATCATAATTATGGCATGGACACCGTAATTAGGCATTCTCTTAAATTAAACTATAAATTGAATAAAATAATAATTAATGGCAAGTGTGACCCCCACCCTTTCGGTAGGAGTGTGGGGATCATACCTAAATTGGGCCCTGGGGGAGTGTTCATTTCTATTATATATATCATGTGATGCATAGGCTGTGTGTGCGGTGCAAATCCCGGGGTAAAACATCGAAATTGATTAATCACTGTTTAGCCTTTTCGGTAACTGTACGATAATCTACCTTGTAAAAAGATTGGGATCCTGAGCGCGCAAGGGCCGCGAACCACCCTGCGCGCACAACCGAAGATCAGTAGGGTAGGGATCACGGACAATGGTTATGGTGAAGCCAATAGGAGTAACCTTCTAGTAGGGATTGGCGTAGCAACCCTGTCCTGGGGTAGTTGAAGCCCTCAAAGTAAAGCAAGTTGGGCGGTTTAGCTCCACCGTGAAAAACGGGAAACCCTTATGATCATCTGGGTAATTTTGTGCATAGTGTTGGTAGATGCATGGCGAGAGAGTTAGCCCTCTATATCAAAATAAAAGGCCCTATAGTAATGCCCGACCGGGGGCAATATGAACAAAATATCCGAGGTTCACATTAGGATAGATGACTACAAGATTGTCATTTAAACACTATAGAATATTGAATGGACTATGTGTTAGATAACCTAGTAACAGTAAGAATTGTATGTGAACGTAGACTGCTGGTAGGCTTAGGATATCTATCTGTAAACTTTGACTTATTTGGTTGTCTCATATTATTAAAGGTTACTAGGATGTCACTAGTCATTAATTTGGCTAATCTTTCAATTTCTCATTAGGGGCTACTCTTTTCCATGAGTAGACTCTCTTGCAAGTAAAGAGGCTTAGGAGTAGCTATAGTAGGAGGCCAGAGGCAAAGTTAGGGTGGCAGTAAAGTTCTATTTTCAGTATGTCATTTTCTAGTCTTTTCATTTTTTGCAATATAATCGATTGGATTAGTATAAGAATACTTTAGTCTAAGTTTTGTGACAATGATACAGCTAAAATTGTTTTGGGTAGGTCTCTGCTCCCAAGCCTAGGATAGCTCACGATAAAAATATAAGTCTTTAAATGACCTAATTGACTACCCCAGTAGATATGACCTCTAAACCAATGCACTAAGTGTCAGGGAGTGGGTGAGATCCCTAGCTCGCCGTCAGAGGCTTGAGCCTTGTGCTCCTTTAGAGGGACTTCTGTCTGTATGTAGTGGCACCAACATGCCACACATGCTGTGAGGATAGCCATGTTGAATGTCAAGCTTAGTCATCTCTCTATCAACAAATTTTACCTCTATGTTTCCTTTTAATAAAATATTTTTATAAAATCAAGTTTTTAAATATTCCTCCTTGTTTCTTCCTCCTCATTCTTTATTTATGAGAGAGTAGAAGCCCTATGAGAAACCATATTTGGTGTAGGTAGTTGACTAAACCCAAATCATTTGGTTTTTCTCACCTCACACCCCAGGGATCGATCTTCAGATTTCTGGAGCACGATACTAACGGCATTGGGTTAGGTCCGCCTGCTATAGGAGGTGGCTAGGAGTTGGAATCTTCGAGATCCTGATAACCTTGGCTTCCACTGATACCATGGCCATGGGCACACCAGTGAACAATGTCTACAACTACTACTAAGACACTGCTACACTCCGAGGTTATTAGTAATTATACGAGTACCCTTTACCCTACTATACTGCACTTGAACCCTTCTAATCCAGTATTCGTGCAACTAATTGAGATCAGTACCGATTGTCCCTCTCAAGTTAGTTCATCCAATTGAGTCTTGACTTCACAATGCTTTATGATTACCCCCTTGTGCATTAGTACTACTGGCCAGCCTTGGTGATTAGTCCTTCATGAGAGTCACTCAATGAGACACCCAATCCCCCTTAGAGGATATGGAATTTCAAAGACTGCTTATGTTTCCTAGTGCCTAATGCTAACCATCCAATCTACCCAGGTTTAGGTCTGTCAAAGACCGCACTGATTGGTAGGTCAAAGTAGGGAACACCAGACTTAAGGTTCGCAGCACATCCTAGGATTGTGATTCTAGTCAACTAGCAGTAGAGGTCTTATGATCTTGGATGACAGTAATCAAGATCAGGTTCCTCTCTTGATTCTGTTCGATACATTCTCGTTAAATCAACACATCCTGACTTAGTATCTCATACCAATGACCGAGATAAGCCATCTCTCACTAGGATAAAGCTAGTGTGTTACAGTCTCTCATGCTAGGTGTCTAGTCTAACAACGACTATGAACCTACATCGGTGTGATGGTGACTCATATTTCATGTATACAGATCTCATCCAAACACCCGAGTCACCTCAACTACACTAATATGAACTAGTGGATTTATGCATCTTATGCACAGTGATGTGTGAGTTATAGTGAAGTGATCCTAATCAAGTATCGTCACTGCTGGAATATGGCATGTAGAACACACCAATCCCAACATAAACCATAACGAGGATCCATTAGCACAAAATTAGAGGAGGAGTGTGATATTGGTGAAAATTTTGCTCTCCTTGGTTCTACTATTTATAGAATTTTTATTTTATTTTTTAGTTTTTTTAATATGTGTTTTAAATTTTTAATGTCTATTTCCCCTCTTGAAGTTGGACTAGCCATTGGGCACCAACGACTAGTTAGAATCGGCCAATTTCGGGACAATAACAGACCGACTCATTTGAACCACACGATCATCGCCGTACAGCTGCGATTTATAAGGGCAAAGTTACTCTCATGTGCCGAGTTTAACATTGAGAAGGATTTCTCCTCACCAACATTGAGGAGGTTGAGGCGGTGGGGTGGGGGCCACCAGGTGATGCCACCTTTGAGGAGTCCGCTGGAAGGGTGTTTTGCAGGATTCTCCTCAATGGTGGTGGGACCAGCTCGTTTGAGGAGGCTGTTGTATGTGCTCTAAGTACTTCTTACCCAATTTTTCTTACCAAGTGCACTTGTAGCCCACTGTCATTGCTGATGCTTGTACAGCCCGCTGCCACGTTCTCCTCCTCCTTCCACCTCTATCTTCCTCGTCGTAGGTGCACAAAAATTGTACCCCACGTGGTGTCATCTTATGAATTCTGAAATCAAAGATTAGTCAATAGGACATGTCAACAGACTCAGCCGGTAAAAGAACAAGAAGGTTCAGCTGACAGAAGGTAAAGATGGAAGCAAATCTGAGGGTAGCCTCGGCCAAATAGAGGGCTGAAGGAAACAATAAATTATCTTAAGAGGTTGAAACTAGCCTCAGCCACCCTCAATATTTCGGGGGTTTTGATCTTATGAGTCCGACTGAGGGTAGTTTCAGCCAGTGGCACTTATCATACGCATCTGAAAGGGGAACCTATATGGAACGAGTGTTAAGAAGGACCCCCCAGTGATGAGGGTATTGCTACTTCATAACACTTGCATATAGAGTAGTTCTCTAACCTTCCGCGTATGATAAACGCATGGCCTGTATATCCATAATGGGTCATGAGTATCTCTATATATCCAGTAATTATGGGTATAAAGAATGAAACATTATTCTGTTATGAGGTTTTCTACATGATAACACCACATCATCATAGTAGTTATTGCCAAATAAAGAAATGAAAACTCAATTATAGTTGTCCTGCCACATCAGCAATGATAATTATGGAAACTTAACAACCTAGGAATCCCTATAAATAGGGGTCAATCCCAGTCGTCCAAGTAACACTCTCTAATTTTCTGAAATTGTTGAGCATTCCTTCATAGTTTTCTCCAGTTGATTTGAGCGTCAGAGGAGAGGTCCGGGATCGATAACCCCTAGTTTCTCTTTCCAGCTTGTGTCTTTTGCAATGAGATCATCCGATGGTTGATCGAGATTTCACCCGCACAATCATGTAAATCCTCACCCACCCTAGCCCTAAACCATACAATTTGGGCTTCGGGGTGTGTGTGTGTTCACAAGAGCCGCTGGTGTTATCGACTTGCATAGGACTGATGGGATTGGTGGTGACTGAGATGGTGGCACGCACCTAGTGATTCGTTTGGGGTGTCTGCACTCATCAATTGGGGGTGCCCTGGTGATTTTGTAGGTGCAAATAACGATACCTGTGTTTTGGGTATATATTTTATTAACCTACAACTACTTGTATCCCAGTGGCTAACAACATTGTTTTCCTCCCGAGTGGTATTAGGATCGAATCGTGGGCTTGTCTTATGTCGTGTGGCGTATAAATATGGTGGTGCATCTATGGGCCAAGGCTCGATTTTTGGAGAGGAAAAAAAAACTTTGCACTCCTGCAGTGGCAGGTTTTGAATCATGGTCTCTCTTGTGCATTCGTACTTACAGACATCGCTTTAACCAAAATAGATATGCCTACTTTTTTTCAACAAAAAGATTTTACTAACCTATTGTGGATCCATTTAGATGAGCCAAATGGATGTTGGAGTACTTAGGGCAGTGCTGGCAATGATCATGAATCTGGCCGAGGCCCGATTGTGCCCGATCCATTTGGAACGGGTTTGGATCAATATTCCAGATATTAAATATGGACTTGGGCCTATAGTTTGTGTCATAAACTAAAACAGGCCGAGCCTACTCATCGATAAAGGTTTGAACTTGGGCTTTCCTTCAAAGCCTGATACAAGATGGTCCCAGACTTGGACCAAAGAAAAAATATGAGTGGCCTGGCAGTGTCCGTCCCGGCAATATATAAGTACGGCAGCATAGAGCAATAGCAGATTTGCATCCGGATTGTTACAATTTCAGTTATATCGATTTATGTGGAGGGCATCCTCAGTCGATACAAAACTTTTTTTTTTTTGCATCGATCCTCTGATGTTCAGATAGGCTGAAGCCAAAGCTGAATCATAATCGTTTTTTTTCATATCATTTAAGTTTGAGTGTTATTCACCAGTAGGGTTGGGTGTAACAGACGATTGTGATTGAAGACAAAACTGAATCGCATCCGTTCTTTTACAAGCCATTTGTGGCTGAGTGCAATTCACCGATCGGGCTGGGTGTAATAGACAGTTATGATTCAGTTTTGGCTATAATCTCAGAGGATTACGTGCCGGCCTTTTTTTAATGGACTAGTCATGCGGTTAGAAGACAGGACGCTGGAGCATGGACTCAAAGAGATCTAGAGATCGAAACATGAAAAACATCAAAACTGCTAGGCCTCGTTTGGTAGAAAGAAAATTTTAACTAAGGAAGGGTAAAGGGAATGCTAAGCCGGGGAATGGATTCCTCTCGGTGAATAGAGAAATGTGATGCCGGTCACTTTTCCACCAATTAGATTTTTTTTGTACAAGATTGTATTTACTTTTTTATTTCTTAATTAAACTTTTTCACCTACCAAACGGGCACAATAAAGCTCACATTCCCCTTACCAAAGGGGGCCCTATTTGTATTAAATTTCTTAAATAATTCCATGAACATTACATCTTAATTCGACAATCAGGATTCCCACACGCAAACAAAACAACAATGACCATGTGGGAAAGTTTGCTCATAGGTGTTCACACGGTAGTCAACCAGAGAACCTCTCCAACAAGGGAGAGATGAAGTTTCACTAGGACAAGAGACCATTGGTCCGACGATAGAAACTACTAAACTTAATTTTGGTGGGTCTTTATATATCTAATCATGCTCAAGATGTCCAGGGTTTGGGTCGAAGGGGGGACTCTCATGGGGTAATCCACTACATTGAAAAAGCTCAATTTACTCGTCATTGGCTTGAGTTCGCTCTGTCCCGTCCAATCATATCTTTCGTGAAGCCAATCAAGCTGCCAATTGGGCTTTTGTTGTGCTTTTGTGTGAATCATCTTCTCTGGTTGTTATCTCCGAAAAGTCCGACCTTGAACCTCCCTTCCGATAAGACTTGATGAGAGAGAGAGACCCGTTTCATTGGGATTTTTTTTTTTTCTGGACCAGCCAGGCGGTTAGAGGACAGGGCATTAGAGAAATGGCTCAATGAGGTCCGGAGATCGAAATGGGGGGAGGGAGTCAGCACAGCTGTTATACAGCTGTTATTTTATTATTTTCATAATCTCATGAACATGTCATCAACAGCCTGGATTCGCATGTGCAAACAAGGCACGACGGTGTCCATGAGTCGAACATGGTACCTCTCCAACATAGGAGAGAGAAAGTACCACCAGGCCAAGGGAATTCTTGGAAGGAAAAGAATTAAACAGCCTTAAAAGTAGTCTAGGTTCATGGATGACATGCATCTCTGTGAGTGGGAGGGGAATTATTGGTAGACTAGCTAACACAGGTAAGATATATATCGAGGGAAGAATGTAAGTTAGGTCGGATTGCGGCGTCACAGGGAAAAAGTTGATAGGAGATGATGTTGTACAGATCTGGACAGATGGAGTCTCTTTATTCCTCTTCATTGGAAGCTGAGAGAGAGAGAGAGAGAGAGAGAGAGAGAGAGAGAGAGAGAGAGAGAGAGAGAGAGAGAGAGAGAGAGAGAGAGGAGAGAGAGAGAGAGAGAGAGAGAGAGAGAGAGAGAGAGAGAGGGCGGGGCCACTTGTATGTAACCTTCGGTCCAAGGGGTGCCAACGTTCTTTGTTAATGGGATGATGATTCGGCGACATGGATCCGATTCTTGGTTTCGTGCATGAACGCCGCCCGTACGGTCACGGATCAATCTGATGCTCTCTATCCCGAGTTGGATAACTAGCATCTGACACGTGCAATTTACACGTATATGCAATGCACGTGTGATTTGTTGGATAAAAGATTATGTTCTCGCACCACGGTGGATCCACGTACGTGATCATGCGATCAAATCTCATTGCTACAGAGCCCATATGTAGGAATTTCACTAGTAAGAAACGTGTGCGGGTAATGCCCGGATGAACTTGATTACTTGTTATAGAAAGATGATACTATTTTTTTTTAATTAATATCAATTGAGTCGAATGACCATAAACTGTCATTGAACTAGTGCATGCTCTTACCTGTTGGCACTGCAACAAGCCGTCGACACATCTGTCAGCAATGCAGCGGGCCGTCTTCGGCAGCAAGACACCCCCTGGGCATCACCATCCTCACCCCCACCGTCGTATGTGACGATAACACACCTGACTGCCTTAGGGATGCCTGTGCCGATTGGCATGAAGCGAGAGCCTTCGGTGCGACCAACCAACCCCCACCTCCCCTACCCCGGTGGGAGAGAGAGAGAGAGAGAGAGAGAGAGAGAGAGGAGAGAGAGAGAGAGAGAGAGAGAGAGAGAGAGAGAGAGAGAGAGAGAGAGAGAGAGAGAGAGAGAGAGAGAGAGAGCATGGCCGTCTCAATACATACTTAGGCCTAAGGTGAAAATTCTAAATGGGGGCCCTTTTTTATATTATTATTTTTTCATAATGGACCTGGCATAAATGGTGGGTATGGTGGCTGTGGGCTAAGAGGCTGCTGGCCGTGAGCGAGGTAACCAAATTGCCGGGCCGTTTTGGTAGCCATTTAGTGCGGGCACAAACACAAACACCCAGAGAGAGAGAGAGAGAGAGAGAGAGAGAGAGAGAGAGAGACCCGTTTAACTAATCGTGTTTGTGTCTAGTTTCGAGTCATGTTCAAAACCCCTAGACCCGGACACGACCCATTTAACTAATCGTGTCTAGACCCTAAACCCGTACCTGGCCCGCTTATAAACGGGTAGACCTGATAAGACCCGTTTTACTACACGGGTCTATTCAATTGACCTGATCCGATGCAATCCGACATGACCTAACCTAACCCGATAAGACCGGCTGGGTACTACATACTATAGTATCGGATTGCGGGTAGACCCGACCCGACCCGACACGGCCCATTGAATTTTAAAACGGGTCTTACCGGGTCTATCGTGTCCAAACCCTAAACCCGGACCCGACATGTTTATTAAACGGGTCCTACCGTGACGACCGGAATCCGTTTAACCCAGACCTAGACCCTCTAATTTTCTATCGGGTCATGTCGGGTCTGCCGGTGTCAGGTCCATAATTGTCAGCCCTAGCCTTAGGCGGCTGGCCTATAGCTGCAACCAGTGTTTTGAAAACCGAAACGGACCGGGTGGTTCAACCGGTTTGGACCAGAATCGGAACATGTTTTGGTTCGGTCTTTGAATAAACCGGTTTGTATGTTAACCCAGGAATCAAATCTGGCTGCAACCGGGGAGAGAGAGGAGAGAGAGAGAGCTGGGGAGAGAGAGAGATACGGAGGGGGGGGGAGAGAGAAATACGGGGAGGAGAGAGATCCGGGAAGAGAGAAGATCACGGAGAGAGAGGAGAGAGAGATAGCCGGGGAGAGAAAGAGAGAGACACACCGAAAGAGAACGAGAAAAGGGAGAGAGAGAGAGAGAGAACCGGGGAGAAAGAGGAGAGAGAGAGAGAAAGGGAGAGAGAAATACAAGGAGAGAGAGAGAGATCCGGGGAAGAGAGAGACAGAGAGATCGCGGATAAAAAAAAAGACAGATACAGAGAGAGAGAGCCGGGGGGGAGAAAGAGAGATACGAAAAGAGAGAGAGAGAGAGAGAGAGAGACCGAGAGAGAACGAAGAGAGAGAGAGAGAGAATCAGGGAGAGAGGAGAGTGAGAGCCGGGGAGAGAAAGAGAGATACAGAGAGAGAGAAATATAGGAAGAGAGAGAGCGGGTCCGGAATGAGAGGGAGATCGCAGAGAAAAAGAGAGAGATATGGAGAGAGAGAGATACAGGGAGAGAGAGAAATACGGGGGGGGGGGGAGGGAGAGAGAGAGAGAGAGAGGAGAGAGAGAGAGAGAGAGAGAGAGAGGGAAGAAGAGAGGGAACGCCTGTGATCGCTTATTCGTTTTGTCTAGTCAGCATTTGGTTCTTTTTTGTCTAGTCAATATAAAACCATCGTCCCTTGTTATATAGATGTTTATTTATCATATGTATAGTAGGTTTTTAATAGGATTTATGAAAAAGAGCCACGTTTACACATATAGGATGATTTTATCTCTTCAAAAAGTGGTCCACGTGTCACAACACGAAAGAGATGACTCAATATTAATATTATACTAGTAAGAAACCCGGACAATGCCCAAATGTGCTTGATGCACGTCATTTGGCAAAATCTGAAGTGAGTGTGATTCACTTGTTAGAGAGAGGAG